>JAUZNK010053385.1:0-15660 GCA_035046665.1 Euphysa ruthae
ATTCATATGAATTTTAAATTATCAGTTTTGAAAATTATATTTTATACATGTTACATTTTGGAAAATTTATGGCTGTTTGTGAAAAATTATTTTTTGCATCTTTGCCAAATTTGAAGTTATTTAGAATTTTTTTGGTTGATTTATGACCCAATATGTCAAAATTTACCCCCTGACAATCACTTTTGTCCCCGCTTTCATGTCAAAAAGGATAAGAGATTTGCGATTTCAAACAGTCAAAACTATTGAACCGTAGCAGCTATTGAGACAAATGACACCTTTTTGGAAATCATCTAGTATCATGAACTAGTCTTTCACTTGATACCCAATGATTTTTCCCGAGTTGTTTTTAAAAAGGCTTGACATCCCTAATTTAAACACAATTTTTTAACAGAAAGATGACACCATAAATGACATTGATGAAATTCTAAACTGGTATGTCTTAAAATCCAAGAAAAAGTGTCTGTTGATAAAATTTTTTTTTTCCTCCATTAGACGCAATGACTTAGAGCAAGAACTCAAAAAAACTTAGATTGCAAGAAAGCTAACAGTAACAGAAATATTGCTACTCAGTTAATGAAAATATTGTCAAAATAATGCTCCTCCCCTTTTATGAACATAGTAAACCGACCTTTTATTAATAAAAATTTTCTTGACAAACTAAGGTTAGTTTTTAGAAATCCTATCTTTAAAAATGGAGATGCAACTAAACTTAAAACCAGTTAGTATTTTACATGTAGTATCAAACAAAAAAAAATTTGAAAGATTAATGAAAAACCAAATAGCTTAATATCTAAACAATTATTTATCACAATATCTATTGCGGTTACAGGAAAAGGAATAACACTCCTCAACAAACACTTACAGCCATGAAAACTGGTAATAAATAGTATACAGATCATTGTAATAAGTTTATTTTTACAGAAAACATGTACATATATACAGAATTTTAAGTAATATTATCATCTTAATAAAGGCGTACAAAGAAATCTTCTATTTACTTAAAAAAGACCAGCTGAACCTCTACTAGAGGAAGCAGCGAAGAATCGATATCCATCAACGCATCAACAAAATTAAGTTGTTTGAACTTACGTCGGGAAATTAAAATTTCAACGAACAACAAAATTTTAATGGCTGGTTGCAACATTATCAGCTTCTCAAAATAATTTTCCGTGAAGAAAAATTTGTAAAATAACGCCTGAAACACCAAATTAAAAAACAAAATTATAAATAAAAAACACATTTTAATGTCCATTAAAAGCCATGGTAACCGATGTAAAACATCTCCTCATGGGCACCACGTGGGTAGCCAGCAGCAGCAGCAAACAATGCCATTATTAAAATCCATATTTAAACAAAAATCCGTACAGCAAATTTCATCGCGCAAATACGTATAATATCTCTTTAATATCTATTTTCCGTTTGCCATCGATTGGAAAACTCTCCATCTCCTTATAGATTCTCTAAAAACTCTATTTATTAAGACTGAAAAAGGAAATTAATTTTCATAACGTCTACAACACAGTGATTTCTTTTCAATCAGCAAATGACTATGGAACAAAAGGATCTTATTTAAACTATATGCCCCTCATTTACGTATGTGTAAGGTCGGTAACATATTGGCGACGTTTCTTGGACCATTACCTTTTTTATATATATGACAATAACTTGATCAGATATAATTTCGCTTGATGCCCATTGATATCGATTAGAGGGACTTTATTAACTTAGTGAGATATATTTGACCTATTTCTCTCTGGCAATTGAACGCAAGAGAGGCAGCTAAACCATAGTAGGTGGTTAAGTAAGGGCAGAGATAACTGCAGCAGAAGCCTTACAATCGACTTGAGTAGAGTCAGTTGGAACAAAAGTGAATTCCAATTCTTTCAACCAAATTTCGCATGTTAGATCATCAGTTAAAACTAATTGCTTAGTGATGTATGCAATCGAAATGGAAGGGCGAAATCTACCCAATACATAAAAAATAAAACAAAGAAATATTTGATAACATGCAATGGTGAAACATCCTAATTAAGCTAAGTTTATTATTCTCACCTAATTAATACAGTACATAACTTCATCGGAATTCAATCACCCCGACCCAACATCTTGTAAAATTCTCAAGTTAAATTTTTACGCAGCCAGCCACTTAAATTTTTTGAAAACCTTAGCGAATATGCTAACCTAATCCCTAAATCCAACAAATCTACATTTTTGTTGTCCATTCAAACCTTAAGCTAAATAACATTTTGATTTGGTGGTTCATCTTATTTTGATTTGGTGGTTTATCTTATTGAGATGAAAATTTTATTCTCCTTTAAAATTTTTTGGAAAAACTACGAGAGGTAAAAACGGTTCGAATTACTTTTTACAGCTTGGCAGAGGGGTGAAAATTTTTCTTAATAACATCACTCAAGAAAAATTATCATACATACTTCGTATAAATGCTTTTATAGAAAATATCGAATTATACCAACAATATTCACGAGCTTTTTTCATTTCCATAAAATAAATTATTAACGGTCTACAAATATTGTAATAACCTGTTTGTTACTTCTCATGTCCTAAGGAATTACCCGAAATATGTGTGAGCTGAATACACAGCAATTGCCTAAATTTGGTTAAAATTTTAAAGCAATCTGATTATTAATCGAAATAATTTTTCAAACTTGGAACATATGCGCAGATTTATTAATAGTTTATAATTCACAGAAAGGTAAATTTCTCGATCAACAAAAATGAAAATCGAAAAATGCATTAAAAACAGACAGTTTATTAATAAGCATTATTCGAGCTCTTTTAAACTGACCAGGGATTTGTTTAGAGGTCTGGAAAATATAAAATGGAAATAAAAGGTTGCAGATACGCTAAAATAACCAATAAATAATCGAGTAGAAACAAATTTCCAACCATAACAGAGCTTTAAACAACTGGAGTCATTACCTTAACAGCCATGACAAAAATGTAAATAATGAATAAAAATCTTACCAGTGTCAATGACTTAACTAAAGACTAAAAATTAACACAATTATACAAATAGATTTAATTTAATGTATTTTTCAACTATTACCTGGAAAGACTGGGAATGGCGTTGGTTGACATTATAAAATGTTTGAAAAGTTTGTTTTATTTCTCCATTTAGAAAATTTCTCGCAATAGTTAAATTTTTCAATTGAAAGCCATGAATGTAATTTAGAAGATTGTTCATATTTTCTTGGAATAATGCGATTTACAGTTCCAGAGATATACTAAAAGCATTTTTTTTTTTTTAACTGAGCATATTTTTTGATCAGGGAAAGAAATACATACTTTTATCAGAGTGACTAAATTGTGTCACGATATGGGGTCAACTTAAGTAACCCAAAAAACTGGATCAAATTTATAAGTTTGAATACATCTCGGGAAGCTAAAGGTAGACAAAATCATTTTTAACGAATTTTTCTGAAAAACTAATGTTTTTACGATTATTTTGGAAGCTTTGGAGGCGTTACCTGATTACCGAGTTATGCCTTGGTTAAATTTTACAAAAGTTAAATGAAATGATCCTACCGTCGACAAATTGTACCATGTATGGTAATATACTCACGTCTTAATGATTCTTTTAAGGGCAAATAAACGCTCTCTTTCTATAAAAAGGTCGACTAGATACCCAGACATATTAGGCGAGACAGTGTATAGCTTGAAAAACAAACGATAATTAGAAAGAGCAGACGCTGAACGTAAAGCTAAAGCGTGCTGCACAGCCTCGTCTTTCTTTAGCTCAACAGTTAAAGAGGCTATACAAGCGTTTAAGTCTATGCTACTCTTAGTATAAACATAATAAAGAATATTATATGCAGTAAATTCTGCAACTTCTCCTTTAATACCCTTCTTATACAGAGCCTTTAGAACAGTCTGACATTGATTGAATTCTTCACGATCTCCCTAAAATAAAGAAATAATTTTGATGTAACAATAACATTTGTTTCTTAAATATATGCCTTTTACGGAAATTTTTTCTCGCTTTAAACCTATGATCATCTTAAACTTGAATATTCAGTTCTAGCAATGATCCTACATTACCTACGCCTTCAAGGTTACTTTTGCAAAGCGAGCAACAAAAATGGTTATATTTTACAACTCATTCTTACCTTAAACAGAAAGAAACCTGCTTCAGAAAAACTTTGTCATCCCACTGTGCATGTATAAAGTACTAAGTTTATTTACGAAGTAAAAGATAGAACAAATATTTACAGTACACAATAGTCACAATAACTATCATCTTTGTTAAAAAGGTTTTTTTTTGAAAACTTGCTAACTAAATAGATTTTAATCCATTTACACTATATAAAACATAAACATGATTCCTCAATAAATGAGATTTAAACATGTCTTTTTATAATACCTTTTACATAAGTGTGAGCTTAATGAAAATCTGCTAATATATTCATACAAAATAAACATATTTATATCTATCTATGAGTTTCTTCTAAAACAAATCTCACACCGCGATATATACAACAGCAGAATTACCTTTTCTAAAGCAATTCGGGCATGACATTCATAGACCTTAACAGAGAACTCGTTATGTATTCCTTGCACGGTTAGATCTTGACGTATTGATTTCATCTGCTCACAAGCGAAGTGATAGTTTTGCTTTTCTTTCCAATGCAGCTTGACGTGTTTCAACGACTTCTCCAGTATATGCTGAGGTCGAACCGTAGTTCTATCAGGAGCCTGAGATGATCAAAAATTTCTGTTATTACTTTTTTACTAAACTTCATAGAAAAAAAATGTTAATCAAGTGCAAATTTAAAAATAAGAATTATTCTTTAAAGTTTCGTAAACCATACCTTAATGAAAAAAAAAGAAAAAAAAGAAAAGAAAAGAAAAGCGGAAAAAAATTTTTTTTTTGAACAGCAACCCCAATAAAATATTCCAAAAATGACTTCCTAACACTATAATTAAAAAGATAATTTTCTGAAAAAATTTGGAAATTTCACCTGATAACAAGTTCAAAATGACAAAAGTCTTGAAATTTCCTACTCAACAAAACAATTTTACTATAGTGAAAACTAAATAATAAAGAGAACTTGACGAGATACTTGACTTAACGAAATACTTAAAGGTTGGAGTCTCTGAACTTGTATAAATTTTCAAAAAAGTGGACATATAAAACATACAACATGTTCAGAATCAATGTTTTCTAATTTAGCAAAATCACAGCTTAAATTTAAAATCTTTGCCTTACATCATCTTATAAAAAAAAACAACCTAATGAACAGGATAAAAAAGCCTGAAGAATTTTTCCTAAATTAAAAAAGGAAAAAAAAAAAAAATTTTTTTTTAATAACTTACTGAAGTTAACCTAAGATATTGTTTTACAAGTTCTTGGCAGGTACCAGTGATATGATAATTGATGTCTTCCTCGCCATCTACAGCAAATGATAACTAGAAAATTTAAAAAAAAAAAAAAACAATTTAGATGAAGTACAAACAAAGAAAATACTTAAGAATAAAATTATTCAGTCACTAACACAAAACTATAGATTTATTCACAAGAAAAGTTAGATTATGTAAATTATTTCAGCATGAATTATTAACGGAACTTCTTTACTTATGTAAACAAATATTATCATCAAGAATTATTAAATAGTATAGTACATCCTCGATTATCTGAATGGCTTCAAAAGAAATAATGAAAAAAATAATTAAAAAGCAGCCGTTCAGTAAAATAATTTACTTCTTTTACCTTGTGGAATCATACTTCCTGTCACACAATAAGTTGTTTTGTACACTTAACCTATTTGAGCCTAAATCTAATTAGACATTGAACTTTTTCGCTTCAGTCTGGTGATAACTTGTGACATTCAAATAGAAGCTAATAAACAAAATAAGCTCAGAAACACTATTTCTACAGATAGGTCTGTTATTGTACCTAAGAGAATAGATTCTTAAGGAAAAATTTTTTTTTACAAAATTTTATCTCTAAATCACAAATATAGCTGAAGATGACCCACTCAGAAATTATTTCAATGCAAAAAAAAAAAAAAAAAACATGAAAAGTCCACTATATCTGGTATTCTAAGCGCTTACATTTAAATTTAAATGACATGGAATACAAAAATTTTCTTGGCAAGTTCCATCAACATATGTCTTAAAACTGAGATCTCCAGAACACGCTTACCTTAGCGGAAGAGCTATGATTCGAATTGTTGTAAAGAGTCTTTTCAAATCTATTCGCACGATCTTTCTTTTTCTTAGTCACAAACCCATCTTCTTTCACTTCAAATTTAGCTTGAACAGCTTTTAGCTGTTTTTCTTTCATTTTTCTGTCCTTAGTCTTTTTACCAATTCTACTTCGAATATTCCTTCCCTTACTAGAATCATCTGAGCCTGTACTCGGTTGACGAAGCCTTCTAGGAGAAACACTTCGCGATCGACTTCTACTTTCATGACTGCGTCTACTAGGGCGTCTATGAACTCGATTCTCAATCCTAAAAACGATTGACATTATATTTATATTAAACAAAGACCTGAAGAATTTTTTGTAAAAAATACAGAAAATGCGTTAAGCATACAAGATAGAGTAAATGTCAATTGATAGCTATATTTATTTACTACCATACAAGAGTTAAAAAAAAAAAAAATCGGAAATGTCTGGCAAAAAACTATTCATCATTTAAACAATAAATTGAAAATTCTTCATAAAATTTTGAAAAAATTCAGCTATGAATTGTGTGCAGTATGTATTCAAGAATAAATTCCATGGACATTATTCTAAAAATTGGTTCACCAAGCACATAGTAACTAATGGACTCCCAGAGACTTCTTTAAACCTCTTTCCAACTGAGCATTGTGTTGAGCAAAATGCTTGAGAAATGAAAATTATTGAAATAATACTTTCTGATATTTTGGAAGAGTCAGAGTGTTATCAGGAAAAAACTTCCTTTTTGGGCAAATTTCATCTCTTTTGGGCCGAGGTACAGGTCGTACAAATGCTTTAAATAGGTCAATATACAATAGTTTCTTATGCTGAACAAGTAAATAAGCTCAAGTATTGGTTTGCTCACTGTTAAATCGTATATTTATATAATTCTAAAAATTAGAAAACTTTAAATTATTTGAACTTGGTTTATTTATAGCAATTAAACAATCAAAAAATTAACCTAAGCATGAAAGTTTGCTTTTTGACTTGTAAAATTTTCATTAAGAACCCATTACTAGAGACCAAGAATTTTGAAATGTGTCTTTTTGGCCCAGATGTCTTCAATGGTCACCAAACTTATAAATTAAATTAATATAGTGACTTTTCAGAAAAAAAATAATCAAATGAATCAATTTTAAGAATAACATTTTTGAAAAATCCATAATTAGGGCCAGTACTAAAAAGAGTTGAGTTTCGACAGTTGGTCATATTAATTAAAAAACAGGTTTTATGGCCTTATAACCATACAAAAATCAAAAAATCAAATTAATAAATAAATAAAAAATACTTATCACCTATACATTCCACAAAAGCCTTTTATGGACTTCTAACTATACAATAATCAAAAAAGAAAATCCTTATCACTTATACATTCCACAAAAACTAATAAGTAGATACTGATAAAAAAACATTACTTATAGACAGACTGACAAAAACTAAAGCAAAAATTAGTTCTTACTGAAACAAAGGCTTGGCACTCCAGTTCATTGTCCATGCTGATCCATCACATAGCACTTGGTTTATATAAACCTTAAGTGGCTTCTCAAGTTTGTCTTTCATATACTCAGATGTGCACTCATTAAATGACATGCGCACCCACTCTTTCATTGAGGAAGGCCATTCCTTAGGAGATTTTGTTTGATCTCTAAAATTAAGAATAAACAGCAAATATGAATTCAAATCACGTAATTCTTGTTGGCTGAAATAGCGCTAAGATCACATTGTTACACTAACAGGGTTGAGCTTGTGGCAATAAACAGTGACCACTTTCCTAGAAAAACATGCTATGTTATTAATCAAGGATGGAAGTCATGGTTTTTAAAAAATTTAGAAATATACAATCCCCTCCTACCCTCCCCTCCCAACGAATCATTGCGTTGCGCAAAAAGAAATTTGCAATATCAAAAAACTCTAGAACGTGATACTTACATATTACTTTCAACACAGGGCTGCAAATAAGTGACGGTCTACCGTAAATATCTAATAGGATTAGTGGTTTACCTGTTTTAAATCTGTTTTAAATCGTGTTCGGGAGAAATAAAGACGAGAAAACTCATTTAAAACACGATACAAAAAAAAATAAGATAGCATGTGGAATGTGATTTATTTTAACCAAAATAAATATTTAAATATTATAAGTAATATTAAACTTTCTTCTTGATCCTAATTTATTTCTTTTATAATAGAACCAACAGAGGAAATAAATGGAAAAATAATAAATTGATATAATAAATTTGACATAATTTATTATATTCTAACATTATTTCAAACATGAAAAACAAAACTGCTAACCAATAACCCACAAAAATCCCTTTATTTATAGTTTACGTTAATTTAAAAAATAATTATAAAATATTTAATATTTTACAAAGAATAAAATACATATCAATTCTTTCTAGAGACTAACTTAAAAAAAAAACAAAAAAAAAACTTAATCTTTTGCAAAATAACAATACATATTTTTTTCTGTATATATAAAAAAATTAAAATTTTGCAAATTTTTTTACATCCATGAATGATTTATTATTTTCTTAATTTTCATAGTTTATTACTTTTAAATTTTTATTTTTTGATTATGAATAAGTTTTTATAATAATACATATTTTACTGTTTACCTACCGCACTGTAGGGGTAGGATACAAGTGTGCTTATTTTGATTAAAGAATAGCTTTAGTAAAAAATAAATAAATTTAATTATATCCTTATATATGCCCCTCTCTCTATTTATATCCGTGTCATAAACGTAACAAGCAAACTTGCCACAAAAGATACAGACAAAATATTTAAAACTTGCAGATTAAAAATGCTATATAAAGAAAGTGATATCCGATGTATTTGTATTTATACAAAATAACCTATTAAGAAAAAAATTTTTTTCACAACATTTTCTGTTCAGTTTTTCAATCCGGAATATTAACAAACATACAAATCCAAAAATCTTTTATGCGTGATAAATTCAAAAAAAAAAAAAAAAAAAAAAAATCCTTGTTCACACATTGGACAATAAATCTTCAAACATTAATAGTTTAAAAACTATTTCAGATCTTTCAACTAAATTGCTTCTTTATATCTTTACATGGTTGACTGTTACTCAGAATCTTAATCAAATTAGTCAAATGTATAATAAAACGAAGACATTTTTTAGCCCTTTGACTTTGAACAACTTTTGAAAAATTTAACATAACGTTTTTCATACTTTGCAGGATTGCATTAATTTAATCTAATTCATCAAACACTAAAGGGTAAAACTAACTAACTTAAAATAAAGACATCAAACAACCAAATAGGAATACTTTACATCCACAATAAAAACTAAAGTCATAAATAAATATTTTGAGCAGTTCAAAACAAGTTGAAAATGAATTCACACAAGCTAACTGGCATATGGGTGAATCTGTAAGGCGTTACACACGAAATCTTTTAAATTTATTAATTGAATGTGAAAGTTTCCCTTTTTTGAACTTTTTGAAATGCGTTTGTGGTGATTTTGTAATGCATCAAATGGGTTTATCAAATATCAAATACTTACCAAAATTACTGTTTTTTCTATAATTTTTGATAGGAAATATGTTACTAAGCTTTTCTTTGAATAATAGTCATTTTAAAGTAAACATGCGCGTTTAAAGTTGGGAGTAAAGCTGCCTCAGTTTAATATCTCAAAATAAACCAAGACTTACAAAAAAATTGACCATAGAATCAAGGTTTAAAAGTTTTACTTGTACTATGTACTATTACTTACTGATCAGATTGTGCTTTATAGTCTTCAATCTCAGATTCTCCCGTCTTTAATTGTTTGGCATTTCCATTGCATTTAAACTCACTGTCCCCAAACTCTCTTTTAACACCAACAAAATTCTCTTCTTTATTAGGTTCTTTATGAGATGGATTAACTTGAGAGAAACCCTGGTTAGTCCAACCCTTTCTCATCTTCTTGTTAAATATAGGATTTTCTTTCAGGTTATCTAAAAAAAATTTAATGCTGAATTTCCAACATAAATAATGCCATAAAATTTAGATTTTCTGTATAAAATTTTGTTCAATTCAAAGTTTCCATTCAAAAGACATAACTTCGCACTTGAAGGAGTATGAAATATGTTCGCAGAAAAAAACTTTTTACAAAACAATCTGAAATATTTACATAGAATAAACTTTGAAACGACGAAATTGCTTCATGTCTGCGTGCATAGAAAAAAATTCAATTTCCAGTTATTTTCATGAATGATTCATCCAATTAAGCTTTTTATGCATATCAAAGTAATTGTAAATATTCCAAGTAAAAACTTGATATCTTTAAAGAAATAAACCATTAGTGCCCTACAAGCAAGATTCTAATGCAGACGTTTTATCCCAGCCATTTTTGAGCAAAAAAAACTCTCTATACACTACTTGTTTTATTAAAGTGTAGAAGTTCAATGAACGCTTGATTTTAAGCTTATAGCTTTGTCTCTTGAAAGAAAAAAAAAAAAAAAAACCCCACCCATACTCCAAAAAATATAATTTTTGGAAGAATTGAATACAAGTGTGTGTTATTGAGCTGTGCTATTCATTAAACTAAGCTAATTTTCCAATTATGAAAAAAGGTACAGGCACTAATATTTCTTGAGCAGCTAAAACTCATCGCATGGGAAGATCTTTACTTATTATTACTTACATACAAAACCAATTTATCATGGCTTGTGAGAATATTTAGGAGCTTCCTCTTTAAGAAATTGAAATTTCTTACCTTTCTTCTTCCATAGTTTACTGTTTTTGACAGCTTCAGCAAATGATTTTGGCTTTTCTAGAGGTGTTTCTGTAGGTTTAATATTGTCTTTCTTAGCGGTGGTGGGTGATTCTGTGATGTTATTATTTTCGAATGAATTGTAATTTTCATTCTGTCCCTAAATAAAAAATAAATATATAACACGAGGCAGTATTACAATTTTAGAAAGTTCTATTATCAGTTATTATATTATTATATTAGTGTAATGTGGTCCAAAAATTAACAAAATTTTTAAACATAAAAGTTCAAAAAATATATATACTTCATAAAAACTAATTCATCAAACATAAATTTATGTTAGAAATACCCTCAATTTCTAAATTGAATAAAACAAAATGGAAAAAAAAAGGTAATCTTCAGCATTTCTGTCTAACCCAGATAAAAATTTTATGCAACAAAAAACAAGTTGTACATTACAACTCCATCCAAACACTCAAACAGACGTTTTGATGGGCAAATCTAATTTATTAATTAATATCCAAATGCTTCTTAGTAAATAAATATACACTAGCAAAGTTTTTTTTCTGATGAGCCACATTCACTACGCCATGCTTCAGTGAGAATAAACGTACCTGTGATGGATAGGTAACTGCAGCATGTTGGTAAAAGTTGTTTGGAGGATAATGCGATGGATATTGGGGAGGCACTGGAGGCCTATTAAACGGTTGTCGATACCCAAAGTACATATTCTGAGGGGGATAATTCATTGAATAGTTTGTCGGCACCCTAAAACAAATTAGTTTATATCAGGCAGAAAATCTATTATTTTTTATTAGCTTTTTTTATTAGTTTTATCAAACCTTTTGCATGCCATTCATAGATTAATGATGTAATAAAAATATACCAACCCCAGACCAGAGTGATGTTGACTGGAAAGAGCATGTTCTTAGGCGAGACTAACTTAATCTTTTGTTTTGCGTTGCCAACCGACCCTAATTTGGTAGAGATTGATTTTTTTTTCATGAAAAATACACTTTTTCTTTTTTTTAAGAGGTTTAAAGAAACTTTGAGTTTTTAAAAGTAGTTTGTTTTAAGTTGAAGTCCTCTCAGTTTATTTCATAAGAGTTTGACGTATTTAACATTAATGATCAAAGAAATAAATCCATTTTTTCAAAAAATTACGACACCCGAAATTAAATTTTCCCTGGCCCTGATCGTTTGTTTATGAAGTAAATCATTTTTCAAAACAAACTGTAGCTGTAGAAATTAAAAGAAACAGTAGTATAGTTAAGCCAAGTAACATTCCCGTGTAGTAGCCCCATTGTAGCTGCATAATGAAAACACAAAATAATTAATCTATATTTTTATTTCAATTTGAAGAGAAACATTAAATTAGCACTGCTTGGCTGAAAGTTAGAAGAAACACTCAATCCCTCCTATTAGTCGCAGTCTTTATTACTGAACCAGCGTATATGTTCACCAACCCATAGAACTTATATCGTAACTGGTTTAGCATTGTTTCAGACCTCTCTTTGAGGGGTGTCAGGTGACTCCGGTATATAGTGACATTCATAGAGTGCTGATGTTAGTATGTGGAAAAAGGGTTGGCTATATAGCAGTTAATGAAAAGCCTGAAAAATAAGAAAAGGCGCTCAATAAATTAACAAACTTGCTACCAAACATATTTTATTTCATTTAATACAAACTTTTCCACCCATCTGTCTTTTTGTTTTAATTGAAATTGTTCTGGTGCATATCAAGATTTTGAGTGAGTTTTTTAATGCATCTTACAAAAAAATTTTTTTTTTATAATATAGATATCTAATTTATATAAAAACATATATCCTGGCCAAACTTGCTCTCGGAAAAACTACGCGAAACGAAAGATCAAGATGGTCTTGCTTTTTCATTTTTTTTCCTTTGATTATTGTACATATGTACGTGTGTGAGTATAGATGGGATGATTTGAGCCCTCACTGATTTGAACTTCTAAGATTAAATATAACAGAATTTATGACCAATAGCGTAAAGAGAGATTTCGTTTTTTTGCTTTAATGGCTGGTATATAGCTTATATATATATTTGAATTTTGCCTATGACGTGCAAAAGGTTAGTAAACATGCATTTTACTTTGGAATATATTATGACGTGGGATGTATTATGACGTGGGACGTGTAACTGTGCTAGATATTTTCCGTCGGAGTTCTCAAAAATGGTAGGAAAATTTCGAAAATTATAAAAAACTTTAATGAGTCATTTGCAAATTTAACCTCGCCATAATCTAAAACAATGAAAGTATAGTATTGAGAACCAAACTTCTGCAAACATTTGTCGAATGTCACTTATCACATCAGAAATATGGAAATATATGTCAGTCACACACAACACGACATTTCCGAAATACTGAAAATACGAAATTAAAGGGTTAACAGATAAGAAATAATTTTCTGATACATAGCAGGCTGTTAATCGGAAAGTTCAACATTGGCCCTTTATTTCTACTTACCCATTATTATAATAATTGTTATCATAAAAGGACTGTGGTGGTGGGCCATGTGTTGGTGGTCCATATGGGGGGCCAGGCACAGGTGGATATGAGTACCAACCATTAGGTTGATGCCCACATCCACCTTGACCATGACCATTCACATGAGGACGTTGATTTTCATATACACCTTGACCATTCAAATGAGGTGGTGGTTTTTCTAGCGTTTTGGGTTTACTTCCTATCGTTTGCAGATCATCCAGTGCAGCTTTAGCTAATTCCCAGGCTTCTGAAGGTATTTCTTTAGAACTCATGTGTACTTTTTTCATACTACAAAGTAAACAAAGGAAATATCAGTGTCTTCAGGTTTTAAATATGGCTTTTAAAAACATTTTTCTACACTTAAATAAATTTCATACTAAAGATAAAAACTGGTTGTGGTAAAAAACTACTGAGCGCCTTAAATGGCTCCTTATGAGGTTGATGAGAACTCACTTTGAAAAACCTACCCGTGCTGGTGCAAACTGTAAAATCCCTAAATCCAAACAAAAATAGCAGTTTCAGACAACTGAAAGAGGAGAGGTCTCAACGATTAAAAGCAGATGCAAAATTACACAAATAAAACATCAATTCAGTTCAGCGAAAACCTATAAAAAGGAATCAGACACAGGTACTACGAATGATAATTATTCGACCGAGCTGCTTTTATTGCTCAAAGTGTTTCCTGGAAAAAGACCATACAATGCAGTATGGGAATTCAATGAATATCTTAATTTTGTTCGTTCAGTTATCAGTATTTCAGTCTAACAGTGAATGGTTTTTAAATTCAAAAGATGCTCTAGCACTATGCAAAATTAAAAAAAAAAAAAAAAAATACCTACAGGCCTAGAATGAAAATATTTGGGCATATTCGAGCCCAGTACCTAAAATAAAAAAAATCAGTTTTTTTTTTCAAAAATCAAAACCATCACTTTTTGACTTTATTGCGCTTCACAGCCATTCCAGGTGAAAGTGAAGTATTTAGCTTTGTTATTTCGCAGTGGTCTTTAACAGAATGTGAAACAATACGAGATTGGATATAGCGAAATAGTTATGTGATCTCAACCGTTTAGTTTTATAATCTCAATCCACGATTAGATCATTCAACCAAAACGAAAGATTGGATAGTTCGAGGTAGTGACATAATCTCAAGTGTTGAGATAAAACCGAAAACATGATAAAATGCGGTGTTATTTTAAAAGTGTCTCCACTGTTCCTTACCCGTCTTTTTTGAAAAAGTACGAATAATTGTGAAAAATTTTCCAATAAGGGGTAAATCACTTATTTCATTGAACCCATAATACCCCAAATTAATGATTAAAAATGGATTTTGAATTAATTCAACCACCGGGATTGATGTTGAATGGTCGCGCAGCATGTGGGTTAGAACACTCTTTAAATTGTGAAACCAAAAAAAAATTTTTTAAGCTATTGTAAATATCAGCGAATGATGTATATTCTTGTTTATTTTAGGTAAATAAAAACCTACATTATTCACACGATATAATCGTATCTTCAGTTTACATCAATTTTATTTACGTTGAAAATGGACAGAATTCTTCAACCTGAACGTTTTGGAACCAAATCTAATGCTACAAACTCTGAAAAACTCTATCGACATTGGAAAACCACATTCATAAATTATGTGGAAACTGCAGTCCCAACCGACAAAGATACTCCTGATAACATAGCACGTAAGAAACATGCGTTGATTAATAGTATTTCAGCAAATGTTTTCAAAATAATTAGCGATGTGACCGAATTCAGAGAAGCAATAAAAGCATTGGATAATTCGTACATTAAGCCATAAAACATAGTATACCATAGACATAAGCTCATTACAGCAAAACAAGAACCAGCACAATCTAGACGTTTTTTTTTACAACAGCTTGAATCGGTAGTGAAAACCTGCGATTTTAAGCCTGTGACAGCTGAACAAAATAAAAAAGAATATATCCGTGATGCTTTCATTAGAGCAAGCGCATGAGCATTCCGTGTCATATAACAATAACGGTGCAATTGCAGCTGTTTCACCAAAAAAAAAACATTGATATTCATAGCCAACCAGTAGGAACCATTCCGAAGAAAATTGATAAAAGGCAAAATTTTGGGAATAAAGAAGCATGTTACTTTTGTGGGTATTCTAAGCATTTACGCACACAATGTCCTGCTAGCGAATCAGATTGTAGAAATTGCGGGTGGAAAGGTCACTGGGCAAAAGTATGTAGATCACCTCGAATATCTGCTTCA
>JAUZNK010053396.1:0-32355 GCA_035046665.1 Euphysa ruthae
AAATAATGTATACTTTACATATTCTTATAAAACGTTTATATTAAAGTTTATAATTTATTGAATTTTTTTCACATATTTTGATTGGCCTTCACAACACAGTTTTATTGTGCATATCAGTTGAACAATTACATTCTTTATTTAACACATTGAAATGTTTTTTCTTACTTTTATAATAATAGATTGCATTGGTAGACGAAACATGGAATTAAGGCGTGTTTTTCTTTAAAAATATGAACATGAATGAACACTTTTAACGAAATTCTCAGGTTCTTTTTTATCTTTATTGAGATTGAAAACTCATTTGATGTTTTATGTATTGAGTATATTTTAAACATGTGGGTTTTTTATAGCGGTATTTTTCTTGGAATAAAAGATATGATATATCTTTATGATATTTGATGATATTTGTCGAGCCCATGCTAGCATATAAAATGGACGTAAAACTGTATTAGAAGAAAATTTACACACAATGTTTTTTATAGGAACAGTATTTTTTCTCAGAAAAAAATGTGATTACTATTTCTTGAACGTTTTAAATATAAATCAAATGAGATTAATTTTATTATTGTATATGATATTTTATTACAATGATATAAAAGAGATATTATTAATGTGATTATTAATTTCTTTTAACAAGTTCTTCTAAACAGTATACTTTTTCGGTAACCGCTGTTATCAATTGAAATTGATCAACATATTTCCTGTAATAAATTAGGTTGAAAACTATTTGTTGGCTCCACAGTTGAAAATATAAATTCTCAGTTTCAATATCTCGTCTCAAGATCAGCCATGCTCAAATACCTTCAGGGATAAAATCAACATTCTGCCTTTGTACTCTCATAATTAAAATTGAAATACTTAAATAAATATAAAATATAAATATAAAAATATTAAATATAAAATTTATAGTATAAAGAATAATGTAAAACATGTTAAATTACACAAATTAAAATTCAAACAAAATTTAATATGTATTCCTAAAAGGTTTTAGATAACAGATTTGATATTTTATGAAGACTTTCACTTGCACAAATGTTTATTTTCCCCTCGAGAATGTGAGTCATGTGACATTTGTACAAAATATCATTGGCAAAGTGTTTTGCTGAAACTGAGAATACATTTGAATTAAAAACACTTGTCTATAAAAATAAAGTTTCTGAATACTCACTCCAACTTAAATAACTAGGAAACCTTCCCTTATTCGAAGATAAATAAGACAGAATTAGGAAAAATTTGTCTGCTGCAAATCACAGCTTTGCAATTATGCTTGTAGTATCTTTTTAAGTGTCCATTCACATGCTATTGATATGGTTTTTAACGTTTTCAAGGCATCAAACCATCTAACTGTTAAATATAACATTCTCATTCTCTCCCTCACAAAGCTTCTAAAAATGAGTTTTACGTATTTCCAGGTGGCAAACTTTAGGTTTACTTATAGACTTTTGACTTTAGAGCTTTATAATTTAATAGAGATAAAAAAAATAATTCCATGTGAAACAAATATGCCTACTACCACATTACAGACATTAGGCTCTTGTTCTCAACAAGAAAATTGACCTTTAAAGTTAATTTAGACACGCAAATTGGCCAAAATATTGTATTTTGGCAAGGTATTTTGTCCGTGATTGAAGGCAAAGATTTAAACTGAAGCCAATACTTTTTTAACCATGTTTAAATCAATAGAACTATAAATTTAATTTCACCCATTATTATAAAAATATATTATATATATTATATATTATTATAATAATATATAGTGCTAGTTTTTGTGTATGGACCAAAAAAACATTGGATTAGCACTAAAATTCAACAATTTTTGTAGGAACTTTATATGTAGTTTTTAGATTTTCCATTTTTAAAAAACTTGATTCTTGGAGGCCAATTAAAAATTTCAAATAGAGGCAGGAAGGGAATCTAAATATGATTGGTTAACATCAATTTTTCACATTATATTTCAACTGCGAGCCAACTTGATTTTACTAAATCACCTTACATTTATAACATAAATATATATTTCTGAAAAGAAAATAAATCTACTCTGTTGATTTTAATTCACCTACAGAATGATGTACCATTAGCTTAAGAATGACAATTGGTGATTGTATTGGTTGGCTTAGGTTGGCAGTTTATGATTCATTAGATTAGGTTGATGATTTAATATTAAGTTTACTATTTTAGATCAACAATTGATGATTGGATGAAATATTACAGAAAAATGATGGGATTATGGTCTGTTGATACTCCACCACAACAACGCAAAAATATGTCAACTTTGTCAAAAACTGCAATCAACAAAAAAAATCTATGTAAAAGGGTACCTTTTACTCCTCCAAACACAGCAAATACATCAAACACACCAAATACATCTAATAGGTTTATTTTTGAATAATTTCTTAATCATCGCTGTGGGTTATCAATCAATTTTTGTAACTTCCTGGATTTAGAAATCAAAAATTTTATATATAATTTTTATAAATTAACTTAATTTCTTTTCTGTTTTGTGTTTACCTATATTTTAACCACCCTTATCTCTCACGTACACACTACTTTCTTAATGATTTTTTTAAAAGAGATTTTTGATTATTAAAAATCAGATAATTAAGTTCACTTTTTTTCTCACTAAAATCCAAAATTTTAAAGGGAATAATTGAAATTTCATCGTTTTTTGATCTTTTTCATATTGCACGTCATATTATGATGTCATCAAAATAGTTCTTCATTAGTTCGTCATTACTTTTAAAATGATTAGCAATTTTTCTAAAAACGCTATAACAATGGCTGATAAAAGCATAGCTCTAGTGGTTGTATACATTCCTATCAACATTTAACCTATTTATATACCTAATCATAATTAAACCAGGGGACAGTTTTATCCCTACAACTGATGTAGAGTTGGAGAAAAAAAATTTTTTCAAGTTATTGAGAGGATTGTTGAAATCATTTCTTATTGGTGAATGAGAGGATTGTTGAAATCGTTTCTTATTGGTGAATGAGAGGATTGTTGAAATCATTTCTTATTGGTGAATGTTACAATAAAATAAAATTATGAAAGCGGAATTCTTTTCAAGTTTTGAACAAATATTTTTTGTGAAGAATCTCCTATGAAACTTGCCGTATAGATTTAAAGAGAAGAATGTCATTACATAATAGCTAATAATATATGATTTTATGTCATTAAAATTTTTGAAATATATTTAAAGGATGAATTTATCATAAGGTTGTCTAGAAGATCCATTAGTTGTCTACATAGTTCTGTGGGAGAGTATGGTACTCTACAGAAAAGTGTGATTAAAAATATTTCAACCTGTCAATCAACTAAAAGGTTAGTTTTTGAAACCATACTTTGTAATGACGTGCCATGGCTCATTATAAGCATCATTTAAATTGAGGGTTTGAATTTTGCGCACTAGATAAATATATGCGTTTTATGTTAGAAAATGTATTGATAAACATATTTCTAGCTAAAAAGATCACTGAACAGCATAGGGGCGATGTTTAAGGGATGCAACATGTAGGAGATTCCATTTTTTTACCAATATATTTTAAAATAATGTAATTTAGTGAATAAAAATTTCTTTTGATCAACTTTTTCAATTAAATTACATAAAAAAATAATGACATAACAGAGACCTTTTATAAACTGAGAAATTTTAAATCTTGTCGAATAATATTACCTGGACTCTATTCAAATTAAAAACTGTTCAATATCTTCAAAAAGTTTCTACTTGTCAAGTTATGCTTAATGCAATTTATATGGGTGCCTGGCTTTTTGTCTTCTGACAGTTTGCTTCCGACTATTTGTCTTCTGACTATTTATCTTCTTATCATTTTGTCTTCCAATAGTTTGTTTATCTTCTGACATTTTACCTTCTATTTGTTTGTCTTCCAATACTTTTGTCTTCCAATGGTTTGTCTTTTGACTATTTGTCTTGTAATCATTTTGCCATCAAAAAAAAAAATATATCTAACTTGTTTTTTTGTAAGAAACTCTGAATCTTGATTGTCAGTCTTAAATATTTAAAAAATAAATTATGTCGCTTTTTCAGGAAATCGGTGTCACATACATATTTTATTTTATTTTCCATTTCAAAAACCTTTCAAAAGTTGAATTAATATATACAACTACCGCCCTGGAGTTTACTGGAATAAGCACTTAACCTTTTGGGTAAGTATACAAGGCAATTTTCAATTGGCTTTATATAATTATTATTTAAAATAGAGAAATTGACACATTTTATCTTACTATAATGGAATGGATTTTTGGTTAAAGGAGTTGGTTTTTATGATTTCCGGAATTCGTAAAATGTATGAATCAAAGAAGACTTTATTTTATCGTAAATCAAAAAGGTTTTGTAATTTACAGAGCAAATTGAATAATCTAGAAATTTTGATTTCATATATTGCCTCATACTCCCAATCTTTCGTTGGCTGGATATGATTGGATATACTAACCAAAAGCAATTTTTTTTTTATATCTTATCAATGTGTTTCTGAAAACTGTTAATCATTAATGAAAACTGTTTTATGTCAGGTTTAAATGAATTTTTCGAGCTGATCCATGAAAAAATTCCTCCAAATTTTTGGCCCAGCATTATAATCAAAACACAAACTTTGTAATGGAACACATGGCTAAACTCCAATTGTGTTTTGCACAACGACTGCTTCATCTTTGTCATTTTGCTTTTGAAATTCGTGTAGGCAATGCCAAATTAAAGGATGTTTATGTCTAGGTTATGTTGAAACAAGTTTTTCTAAGATTCACGTACATTTGCTCGGGGGTCGTTGTTCAATTTCGCATCATAAAAATTCCACAGTACAGGTGGAAAGTGTGGAGATATTCTTTGCATTATTAAGGGACCACCGTGTGGAGCTTGAGCAAAATTGCATAAACAACAGTTAAATATGCATCTCCCAATTTTACTCGAATATTATACAGCTGTTTGAATATATTTGGCACCAGCTTAAAGATTACATCTGCAAACCAGCGTGTCGCTTCTAAAAGACGCCTGAATATTAATCTTGTTTATGATACCCAAATAAATTTAGAAGCTTTTTTGGGCTAGGTCGATTCGTCAGAAATCCTAGATCTATTGTGTTTCAATTTATTAAATTACCATTACTTATTGAGATTCCAATTAACTCAAAAATGCAAAACAAAGATTGTGTTTCTGGCAATTCATGTATTTTGGTCTTTTTAAAAAGCATTGTAATTGCTAATTCCGGTTTTTCCACTACGAGCTGATAAATAAAAAGATGGAAACACCGGAAAATTGTAAAAAAACTATATTTTTGATTTTTTTTTTTTGCAAAATTTAATTTTTGCTACTAGTAACTCAAAAGGAAAATTTATGAAATTTAAGATAGCTAAGTCATTTTGAAAAATAAGATATATCAACTGACTTTATTTGGGAAAAGACCGATTAATTAATAACAGTGTTGTTGTTCAATTTTTTAAAATATGTGTAAATATATCAACATTCCAAGACTTATCAAATTGTTTAGCTTTCAAACAGTCTAGGTTTCATTTACTTAGATTTCTTATAGTAGCGACTATTTTTTTGTTGCCTTTATTTTATTTTAAATATCTTAGAAATGTTATAAACAGAAAAATGATCAGAAAAATTAGAAGTAAATAGACCTGACTCAAAATTAGCATTAACAATAAAAGTAAAAATTTTATCAAAAACTGTTGAATACTTTTTCGAAATTCGTGTGGGTTTGAAAATATTTGGTAAACTATTAGATTCAAATAGCATAATCATAAAAATATTTCTTATTATTCAGTTTATTGTTACATAAAGAGTCCAGATCTAAAATATTTAGTTGACTCATTCACGAGATAATATTCTTTAAAGCTACTGTTTTTTTAACGCAAGATTGAGTTATAGCATACAACGGAAGTTCAAATAAAGAATTTTCAGAAGTAAAAACTTTCTCATCTTGCCATGGTTCTGATATACAAGTTATATCATAAGAATGATTTAGAGAAAAAAGAAAATATTTGAAATGCTCAAAATTTTTGCTCATAGATCACATATTAAAGCTCAAAATTCATAAATTATTTTCTTTTTTCTTTTTGAAATTCAATTGGTATTTAATAATTTAGATGTTTTTATCAAAATTTTTATTTATTCGATAACCACAATAATAATAAAAAAATAATTTCTATTAATTTTTATCAAAGTTTTTATTTATTCGATGACCACAATAATAATAAAAAAATAATTTCTATTTAAGAGAGTTTTGTAAATTTGAGCTTAAAAATACTATTAATTTCAGTGGTAGATTTATTGCATTTTTACCATATTTTTATTTCGTACTTTTCGTACTTTTAAATTTTGGCAGGATTAGTTTATTGGCTTTACTACTACGAGTATTGTAGCTAGGTGTACTTGAATAAATTTCAAATAAGTTATTGTGCCAGGTAACCACGATTGTGCACTTGGAAAATTTACAAGTACGCTACCCTGCATAGTAATAATACATCTGTAATTTTCTATTTTCATTAAATGTTTTTCTTGAAAGAAAATTACTCAGTATGCGACAATTATACATAAATTTATCTCCACCCTCGGAAATTTCCATTAAAATTGGCTGCAGTATGATTTGATACTGACATTGTATGTTTTACCTTAAATCCCCATCTGTGGCAAATATGACAACTCGCGAGTGAATTTGATTTGCAGGTCCATTATCATATAGCCAATAACAAACAAGATTTAAACCCCCAGTTTTTACAGATTCTCTTTGAATATCGAGCTCATCTAAATCGGTTTGATTAATTGGAAATGCCCTCTTTCTTGCTCTTACCAAAGCTTGGGAACATGCCTCCACTGTGCCGATTCTTTCTTTAACCAAGTCTTCTGCATTTATAATTGCTGATGCGTATATTGCAGATGGTCTGGCTGCTGTGTTTGTCACAAGGTCCTTCATTTCCTGGCATTTTTTTGCCAGTCTCTACTCTCTCTGGATCTTTTATGCGGTTGTATAGGGTTGAGATAATAGCGTTATTATTCATCAAGTCAGTTAAAACTGCACCTTTACACTTTCGAATTGATCTCTTATTACAAATACATCTTATTTTTCTGGATTTTTCCTGCTGGTTCGTGTAGAAGTTTTCAAATGAAAGTTTCTCCTTTCCTTTCAGAGATTTGAGGATTTCTGCCATTTTCTTACAAGTAAAAAAAAAATACATGGTATTAAATAATGATTTCAAATCTGAATTAATACCTATTTCAACTGTTTTGAAAAAATGACTTAAAAACTAAGACTAGCTATAGCTGCACGCTTTTTTCTTATGGAAAATTTTCTGAAACTGGATGTGAAATTTTTTGATTTTAAGCTCAGGAAATGTTCTTATGATTTCAGTAAGCTTGTATGTAAGAGAATATTTTTTTTCAAGGTTTATCAACACTGAAAGGCAAGTATGTATTTTAGCGTTGCATTAGAAGAAGCTACTTATAGTTGAGAGTGTGAAATAGTGGTTTTGGTATGGTTCCGAATATTAGCGGAAAAGAGTTTCTAGACAAGATAAACTACAGGTTTTGGGTTTTATACTAAACTTTTAAACTAAAAATAAAGTTTATTAAGCACGGTGTAATAAAATTTGAGTCTAAAATTTGTTTTTAGCACAATTATCGCTTTTAGTGTATGCATGAAAAGGACTTCTAGTGTATTTATGAGAAGGTTTTTTGAATAAAAATATTTGCTTATGAGGTTTAATTTATTTACTTCTTTATTTATTCCTTAGATTTTACATTTTTAACAATTGAGATATATTAAAGATTTCAAATTGCGAACTGAAATTTTTATTGCAAATTTAATTATTGAAATTTGAGTTTATTCTTTATAAAAAAATTTGAAAATAAGGAATTAAACTTTTTACTGAAAATTTGATTCTATCGCTATAACCGTATAACTATACCCAATGATCACCTTTCACCAATGGTAAAAGTCAGGTACCGATAATTTTAATTTTGATTTAAATATTGATTATATCGCAGCTAACATATAGGCTTACCCCTTGCTGTTGCTTCGAATTTGTAAATATGGTAATACTTAACCTAAAAATTTACGTTTTATATTAGAAAAATACGTTTTTTACCAAATTTTTGTTGTGTGAAATCTGATAAAACTACTTTTTATTATTTCAAGGCGGAAATTTTTAATTAAAGTTTTAAATTTTGCAATGGCGATTTCTGAAGATTGTTTTTAGTCATAATATTACTTCATAATAGTAAATGTTGTTTTATATTTTGAAATAATGATTCCTATTTTAAAAAATTTCTTAAAATTTTGCTAGAATTATAAATTGAAAAGTTTCAATTTGACAACTGAGTTATTTTTCGATTTATGGCTAGGAAACGGATTATACCATAAATATTGAAAATACGCTGTATTTCTTCATGAGACACACATAATTTCTGTTCTAAAAATGTAGGAACCTTTAAATTTAGCAGCCTTGGGTTCTGAAGAAAATTTTTTTTAATGCTGTGGTGTAATTTGAACATATTAGCTATTTAACATAAAATTTTGAGGAAAATACCTCTAAAAAATTTTTGGCTTGATCGATTGATCCAAATTACTACAAATTTTGCATGTCTGAATATAAGTTCAATAATGTGGGATTCTCTAAAAATTAGACTTAAGAATAACGGATACGCAACTTAAGAGCGAGAACTTTTTGCAATCATTCATTCTTTTTAAGTTTCACGGAAACTAGCACTAACCACGTCATGTTAGGGTGTCTACATGAAATTGACTAAAACATAGTTGTCCGCAAAATAAATTTTACTCTAAATAATTTGCTTTATGATTTTTTCTTACTGTTTTTAGGTCATATTTGGAAACTATACAAAGTACATATTTAGACAACTCAACTAACAAAAAATCAAATTATATTAATGGAAAAAAAAAAAAAAAAAATCGACTTTTCAACTAAAAGCTGTATTAACGAGTAAGGTGACGAGATGATTAACGAGATAAATGTAAAATGCTGTTAACTGACTTATTTTCAAATAATAATTAATTTCAAATCATTTAACTTTATCAAGACTACTACTAAAAACGCCCATTGAATTGATGAAGAAATTCTTGAATATTATTTTGGATTTAAAATAGCTACAGTGGAACTCATGTAATCCATATTCTCATGTAATTTTTAAAATTCGCATTCATTTTCAAAATTCATTTGTCCAAATTACATGAATTTTCGAATTATAGGAACTTAAAAAGAAAAATTGACACTAAATATTTTAACATCCTGAATGGTAACTCTTCGAACTGGTACTCTGTAAATTCTGGTTTTCCTCAAGGTTCTGTTCTAAGGCATGCTCTTTTTTAATTTACATTATTGGTTTGCTTTATAAATTGTAATTCTTTGTAAATTTTCTATAAATGTAGATGATATTGTAATCATCCTTAGGGAAGACGAACAATGTTTTTGGTAAGGTTGAAATGACAGCTGATTTGAAAAATGATCTTTGCATTGTTGTGGAATTGTGAAATGGTTGGTATCATTCAATGCTTCAAAAAATTCATCTTTTTGACTGAATTGAAAATCGTTTAAAATTTTAAATTAATGGTAGTTTCTTTTGTTCTCTATTTTTGTGTGTTTACCTAGTTACCATTAACATACCTTAAGTGTATTAATTTTTGCATGGATAAAATTTCGCATCCACACTTGGATTAGAATAAATTTTACTTCAACGGAAAAGTTAAGGTGAGAAACCATTCTCATCTCATTTTTACTGAGGAGAAATTTATCAAAAAATTAAGGAATAACATTTAATATGCATGTGACACCGGTTTTCAGAAAAACCGACCCAATTAGTTTTTGATATTTAAAAAATATTTGGGAGTGACAACTGTATTTCATAAGTTCTTACTGTACAAAAAAAGTGCAATAGATCTTTCTTTTTATGACAAAAACTGACATAATGATGAAGACAAACTGCCAGAAAATAAAATGAAGAAAAGACAAAAAGTCAGCAGACAAATAGTCAATTTGATTAGAACACAAGTGTCATAAGACAAACAGCCCAAATACAAAATGATTGGAAGATGTATTAAATGGAAGACAAAATGTTGGAAGACAATGTGATCAGAAGACAAAATAATAAGAAGACAAAACGTGAGAAGAAAAGCTGACAAACATCAATTTTATATAAATATTTTATGCTTTAGTCTTTTACTATTTGTTTAATTAACACGGCATCAAAAGAGTAAGATTTTAAATTTTATTATTTCTGTTGACTCAGGAAGATTTTTTGTTATGTCATCTGAATTTTTCGATAGCCAAATTATTTTGGCGTCTTTCAGAAATATAATTCAAGTTAATGAATTTTGTTGGATAAATGTTTGAGTGAGCTCACTTTTATCAAAATCCTTTTTCGGTTTATTATGGCTCCATGCCTTTAAATTTTTTTTCATTGTTACTCGCCGCCTTAAATAGTTCCTTACTATCTTATATGGTATTTTTTCATTCATTGCAAATATGCTTCCACCCTTGGTGTTTGCTAACATATATTATATTGTTTATAGTGTTTTTCACTTAGTGTAATGATACTCGCCACCCCAAATGAATGGCCTATCACACTGTTATTTTTTTTTTTAGTGCATTGATACTCAGTTCATCTATAAAGCCTCCTTTCAAAGGTGGTTTACCTAACTTTTCTCCCAAAAGAGGCTATTTTCCCAAGGATGGATGTCCTATGTATCTTTTCTAAATAATATGAATTGAATTTTAACCCTGTTAAGTAAGTAACATTTTTGGCCAATTAACAATATCTGCAAAAAGAGTCTAAGGGATAACAAACTTTAGGATTTTAAAAAGAACGTTTTTAAAAATACTTCAGATAATAATCTTTCTTCAATATCGCTTATAAAAACTATTTTCTCTTTCTTTTTATTATTCAAGATTTTAATTTAAAAAATAATAAATAATTTAAAAAAATAATAAATAATTTAAAAAAATATAATATAATTTTAGGAGAATGCTATTTGATATTTATTTGTTATTTAATAAATGTTTTTCATATTTGTTCATTTTTCTCTTAAGTTAACCATTATTCTCATTAACTGAATATGAACGTAAATAATTGCAAATTTATATGATTCAAATGATAAATTGCACACAATTCTGAGTTGATGATTAATGCGCCATGTTATATATATATTTTTAAAAAGTGTTAGACATACCCTTGAATGAAATATGTCTTGAAACATAGTTTCTAAAACTTAAAAATGAATGAAATTATTGTTTTATAGGACCGCTTAATGGAGTATTACGTTTACGTTTAAAATTTTACATTTTCTGAAAAGATAGCTTATTACTTTTCTTTAAGTAATTTTCATAATGTTCTCTGATAAATGGCTCTTCTTTCATGACCAGTCCCATATTTATTCTCTTGTGAAGTTTAATGTTTTTCTCTATTGTCGCTATTTAATTATCCTTCAATTATTATAGAAGATTGCCAAGATAACCTGTTGGACTTTGTACTAGACCTTTAAGAATTATGAATAATGGTCAGTCCTCTTAACTGAGTCGCTACTGTCTATCACTCTTAAACTTTATATTGCTTATGTGAGTTTGGTTGGAGGTAAAAAAATAATACTGGCTGTGTTTATGGTCGCTCTGTTATGGTTTCTAAGTTTGACCCTCAAAAGTGATTATTTGATAGAGAAATCGATTAAAGAATGTGTAGTTGTTAAAGGGGAACATACAGAGTTACGTCCATCGATTTCTGTGTTATCTAATTTATTCAGCAAAATCAAGATGAACATTTGCCATGGAAACAACTGGAGATATTTATTTATTACTTGGTTGATGCTAAGTAACATGTTAAGGTTACACCAGGACCCTTCAATGACAAACTCAAGCGCTTTTTGGCAACCTTTGGAATAAAATTGTTACATCAGAACATTCGGGGTCTGTTTACGAAATCATCGCATTTATCGATACGTTTAGAAAATCACAAAAATATCGAAATTCTAATGTTAAATGAAACTTTCACAACACTCTGACAACCCAGCCTTATAAAAATTTCCGAGATACACGTTTGTTAGTCGAAGCAGAAAAACCAGAACAAATGGAGGCGTTGCTGCATACATCTCAAGCAGAATCAGTTTTGAACTCTGTGCAGATTTTTAAAACTGATGAAATCGAATCAATTTGGATAGAAGTTAAACCAAATAAAGCAAAGTCTTTCCTGGTTTGTGCGATTTATAGATCGCTTGACAGATCAAAATGCAAATTTTAATAATATCTTTAATAATATGTTATCAAAAGCTAATAACTCAAAAAAAGAGATAATGATTATCGGAGATGCAAATGCGAAATATCTCAACAAATAAGAGAATGTGGATTTTAAATCTATTCTGCATATAAACGGTTTTAAACAGTTAATAGATAAGCCTACAGGCTATGGTATTTATAACAAAACTTCTTCGTTGATTGACATTATTGCTTCAAACACTCTGCATCCTCTCAGCAAATCCGATGTGTAAACTCAGATTTAAGCAGCCATGAGCTAGTTGGTTGTGTTCGGAAGCTAAATAATTCTATGTATGAAAGTAAAATGATTGAATGTAGAGATTACAAACACTACAACCCTGAACCATTAAATAAAGAAGCAGCTTCAGTAAACTGGGATGTTATTGAGTCACAACATATTGTTAACGATGCGTGGGGTTTTATATCTCAAATATTAACAACTATTTTTGGTAAATATGCCTTCGTATTAAAAACAAGTCAAGGGCAAGATTTGTCCTTAGTTAACAGTCGTCAAGTCATTGATGAACAGAAGAGATCAATTACTCTGAAAATCACGTCGTACAAAATCACAAACTGACTTTGCTTCGTAAAAATCACTGTACAATAAAGTTAACATTGCAGTAAAAAAAGCAAAATCGACCCATTACATGAACTTGCTAACTGAAATTTTTAAAAACCCAGAAAAAGTTTGGAAAACGCTTAAAAAAATTTACCCGATGAAAAACATATCTCTCTCGACGGTAAACTCTTTAATAATCGATAACGAGCAAACCACTGAACCCTTTAGTATTTCAAACCATTTCTGGCAATTTTTCACCACGATTGCAAAGACTTTCAAAAACAGATATTTTACATTAATAAATACGGTGTGTAGAACACCATCACGCATTCCAGTGAAACCCAATCCTGGTTTTCATTTTCGTTACGTGTCTGTTCTTGAAGTAGAAAAAATTTTATGTGTTTTTAAAATCAAGAAGTCAGCCGGCATCGATAATTTCCCACCGCGAATGCTTAAGGACTCAGCAAAGTCTATGTCAAAACCATTGAGCAGGTTAATAAATCTTTCGTTGACATCCGGAACGTTTCCAACAAACTGGAATTCTGCAAAATAATTACACTACACAAATCTGGCTCACGACACGACATGAATAAGTACCGTCCAATATCGATTCTACCTGAACTTTCTAAAGTTATTGAACAGGTGGTGCATGTTCAGTTATCGTCTTATCTTGAAAATGACAACTTGATTTTAGAAAATCAGTTTGGTTTTTGTAAAAAAAAATCAACGGAGCGCGCTGCAACAGTTTTCTTAGGTAATGTTCGATTTAATGTTGAAAATGGCAAACTTGTTACAGCACTTTTTCTTGACCTCAGTAAGGCATTCGATACTGCTACTTATTCAAAAATTATTAGATAAACTTCATAGCTATGGCATAAACAATGTCAAACACAAGTGGTTCTGTGACTACTTGTTCAACCAAAGTCAACAGGTCAGTCTAAAATACATACTCTCGGAGAGATTGTTTATTGAAACAGGTGTTCCCCAAGGC
The DNA here is from genome assembly GCA_035046665.1 of Euphysa ruthae. Taxonomy (NCBI): domain Eukaryota; kingdom Metazoa; phylum Cnidaria; class Hydrozoa; order Anthoathecata; family Corymorphidae; genus Euphysa; species Euphysa ruthae. The sequence goes on from JAUZNK010053396.1 coordinate 13,825, forward strand.
TCTATTTTGGGACCACTCTTATTTATTCTTTTTATCAACGATCTTAATGACCCATTTACCAGCTATCGTGTCGTTAAATATGCTAATGACACTGTACTGTATGTTTGTTAGTGGAAAGAGTAAAAAAGAGCTAGAGAAACTTCTCTTGGGCAATTTTGATTATGTGATGTTGTAGCTTACTGAAAACGAACTGATACTGAACTTGAAAAAAGTCAGAATTGAACTCCTGACATTTGGAACACTGGCTAGAATTTCTAAATGTGCTGATATAGACATTTTTACTAAAAACACTCAAATATTTAACACTACTTCGTACAAATACCTGAGTTTAACAGTAGATAAAAGACTTAATACGAGTCATTTCACCAGTATCGCAAAGAAAGCTTCTTTGGGACTATATTTTCTCTACCGATTACAAACAAAGAAGCAGCTAAATCGATATACGAAAGTCTCATAATACCAGTGTTTACCTATTGCAGTGTAATTTTCATCAAAACCACTCAAATTGAGCAGCGAAAATTACAGACTCAATTCACAAGCAAGCAATGAAAGTTTTAAATTGGAACTGTCAGACCAAGATATTTTTACCACCAATACAAAAGATTTTCAACAGACGGGCTTGCGAGTTTGTAATTTTTTGTTTAAGTACAGAAATTAATCAGTTGAAGGATTATTTCAAGTTTTCTGTGCACGAAAAGAAAACAAAAAAGAACGATTTTTTACTAAAGCTTCCCAACCTCAAACTAAAATAATCAAGAAGATCAGTGATGTACTCGTGCAGTGTAATTTTCAACAATCTACCTTTAGAAATAAGAAAGAACATATATGTTGAGACATTTAAGTCTCAAATAAAAAAACATTTTGTATAAATAACAATTAAATTATTTTGTAACTTTTTTGTATTTAACTTTTTCTTTACTATTATTATTTTATACGGGACACAAGTTCATAGCAGCTGTGTACCAGTTGAATTGTAAATCCTGTTTAAACATTCGTAAATAAGTAAATAAAGATTTTTTTCACAATTTTTTTGTAGCCTTCAAATCATGAGTTTTAGCAGGTTGTTGATATATTTGTGGGGGTGTTTTATTTACCAGAGCTTGTTTGCATTTTCTTCTAATTTATTATATTGAGAGAAAAAATTTGTATCACTTATTTTTATGAATATTTATTTTAACTTGACAGCTGCATCAGTGCTCTAAGAAAAGAACTACAAGGTTTAAAAAATAACTATTGTCAGTGAGTAAACTTAATTATTTTGATTCCTAAATTTATCAGAACTCAAAGCAGTCTTAGAAAACAAAATTAATTTTGTTTTGAATAAAAATAAAATTTTGCTTTTCATTCTAAAAAGTTAAAAACTGGAAAAAATAAAATAAAGCTAAAACTTTTTCTGATCAATTAAAATCGTATGCAAGTCACTAGAAATAAGTCCCATGTTTTTGATTATGTAAATTCAGATTTTAGTGGGGCAATACAGAGCTCTACAGTTAACAGTTTATTATTTTCAAAATAATATTTTTTAGCTCCTGAAAATTTATTTCAAGGATTCTCGCAGAAAAACTTTTGAACTCAAATAGTGATTTTACTTGAATGTGATTGTTTCTTGTAGTATCTAGGTGGTGACTAAAATAGGTAAATTAATACATGGATAATGATATAATGTCCTTTAGGAAACTCTGACGCATTGGTTAACGGTGACATCAACTTTAATACCTCATCTTCCCATGTGCCACCTATCCATAGGATATTCCTATCATCATGGAGACTTGGAGAACTTTTGTGATCTACTCCATGATATTCCACTTGAACAAATCTTTGATCTTGATACAGAGGAATGTGCTAAAGATGCTTATATTCTCTCTCGAAAGTATCCAGTGAAACCACATTCGAGCGCATGGTTTTCTCCAGCAATTGTGGCCACTGCTTTGCTCATCACGACCAATGTTTTTATCTTCAGCACATAAGTTGTTTTGAAAACAGACTTCTTTTTATCAGAGCCCGCAATGACTGTATAAGGGCTATTAAGGAACACTTACCAAAATCAGATCCATAAACATCTGGTCACTCAATCTATCAGATCTTGAGACTTTTGGAACATCTATAGGAGTTTTTTAAATAAGAGTAAATCTTTGATTTCTCCACTCTTCAATGGACCTGAGGTCATTAATTTTGCTACAATAAGGTAGAACTTTTTGCTAAGCTGTTCAGCAGTAACTCCATTCTCGATGATTCTGGACACATATTCCTGACTTTCCACCGAGAAATGAAACCAACTTGACTCGTCTGAACATAACAACTAAAATGGTTGAATTGTTATCGCTACTCTTGATCCTTCTAAAGTTACTGGCCCTGATGAAATAATTGTGTTACAAGAGTAACGGAACTCTGTGATTCTCTGCAGGTTGTTTAAGAAGTGTATTGCTGAATCCTGATTTCCACCTTGCTGGAAGTCGGCATCTGTAGTCCCGGTATTTAAAAGTTCTGGAGAGCGATTTGATCCTCGTCATTATTGTCCTATCAGTCTTCATTTGTTCATAATCAAGGTCTTCGGATAATTTAACTTTTATGTTACTTGTTCATCACTTATAGTCCCTCAATATTTTTTCTGATCATCAGTATGGCTTTAGTTCTTGTAGGTCCACTGTCTATGCTCTGAATGTCATATGTGACCGTGTCTATCAATTTCTAGATGCTTGCGGTGATTACATGGCGATTGCACTAGACATCTCTAAAGCATTCGAAAAGTTGTGGCATACTGGATTTCTAGACATCTGGACAAGATGAATAATATGGTATCTCTGGTGAAGTTTTGAATATCATTAAGTCTTTTTTGTCAGGCAGAGAAATCAAGATGGTCCTCCATGGCAACTCTTTGTACTATTACTCTGTGAATTCTGGTTTCTATCAAGGTCCTGTTCTGGGACCCACTCTTTTTCTATTTTCCTTTAATCATTTCACTGATAATATTCTTGTAAGCTGACTATTTATGCGAATGATACTACTTTGTACTCTTCCTGAGGGAATACAAAGAATGGTTTTCATAAGGTTGAAATGGGAGGTAGTTTGGAAGATCTTCGCACTGTTGCTGAATGTGATGAAAAATGGTTGGTATCACTCAATACTTCTAATACGAAGCTTCTATCCATAAACTGCTTTATGGCACTTTTCCTTCCATCTTTGCTGATGAATTTTGGTGAACACACTCAATGCAGCTATCAATTGTTATGCCTAAAGTTCTCAAATAACTTTTCTTTGAATTTTTACATTGAATCCATTGCAAAATCTGCTGCCATAGAGGTTATTCCGGGTGCAGCACTTTCTTCTGACTGAGAGTATACTTATATCTATAAGGCTACTATTTGATCATGTATGAATATTGCTGTTATCTTTGGGCAGCAGCCTCTGCTGTATGTCTACATCTTCTGGACCAAATTCAGGAAAGTATGCTCAATCTTGTTGGTTCTGATCATGGCTCGAATCTTCAATCACTTTCCCATTGCAGAATTGTAGCCTCATTGTCACTGTTCTATAAGTATTTTTATGGACACTACTCTGATGATTTGAAATGATTAATACCTTCAATTAAGGATTTCTCAAGGACCACAAAATTTCATCTGCTAGTTATCTTTTAACAGTACAGATCCCTAAATCTTACAAATGTTTTTATTCATTAAGTTTTTTCCCAAGTACTGTTCGCTTCTTGTGAAACTCTTTGCCTTCTGATTACATTCCTTCGGATTATTCTCTCTAATCCTTTAACTGTAATATCAACCAATATTTTTCTTAGTTTGTGTAAGACCTGCCTTATCTTCGTCTCTTGTTTTAGCTTTCTGCCTTGTATCGGTTGGTTTGCCAGCCTTGCAGAAATCATCTGATTTAAAAAAGAAAACAACATGCATAAATCAAGTTGTTTTGCACTAAAATATTTTATAGTTGTAACAAAATATCTGGTATAAAACCATTTTTTTCTTTAGATGTGACAAAAGGAATGTTCCACATTTAAGCGATGTAGAACTCAATTTATTTTTAAAGTCAGTTCCCAAAACCCAACTTATTGTTATTAGTACCTTTAGTTATGGGTAAGTTTATTTATTTCTTTTGCGACAATGTATTTGTTCTCTAATATTTCCTTTGTAATGTTTAAAAAAAAAAATTTATCATCTAAAATTATTCTCAATGAAAACTAAACATTGATGTTAAAAATATGGAAGTTAGCAGGGAAAAAATAAAGAGACATTATATTAAAAACTATTATTTCATATAATTTTGGGGCGATGGTGTTTTTATGCTTTGATGTTTTCCTGCTTTGATGTTTTCCTGCCAATGGCCTTAGGTGCAAGAGTAAGTATAATATGGAACTGATGAAACTTGATAGCAAAAATTTTTTCTAAATATATTATGTTTGAATTTGGCATAAATTTTTTATATTGTTTGAAAATATTTTTCTCGCAGTTTTAACATATCAATAACGTATAATCTGGTTTCATCTTGGAAACATTCCCTAAAATAGATTAGGCTTGGTCCAAAAATACCTTTCCATTTTCCTCAAAATGATATTTTTAAATTCAGTGTTTTACACAAAAGTGTTTCTGAGTGAAATTCTATTTAACTTTTTGTTGACTTAAATAATTTTCTTTTTGAGTTTGGTAAACTTTTTACCCCATACAATATTTTCATTTGTTAGAGTTTATTTCCTTTGTGTGTTGTACTTTTATTTTAATTTTTACTCTTTTAATTTTATCTTGTTTTATCTCACAGTGTATCTATACCTAATCGGAAAATTATTTCAGAATCCCAATTGTTTTGGGTTATAGTTGTAAATGTTGTAAATGTATGACCAACAGGCTCAGCGCTTGGATGCATTAGATTCACTTGATCGATAAAACAGCTCAAAATAGTTTTCATTATGAATTACAAATTCTTTCTGATATTAAATAAACATTATCCTTTCAAAGATTTTCATACTGCGTTTCAGCAATGATCTTTTTTAGAAATGTGAGTCCTGTTGACAAAATCATGAATAAAATATACAAAAAGATGAATACAGGTAGAAATTTCCCTTGTGTGCAGGTATTATTGTTATTATTTATTTTTATCATTTTAGTTTTATTTTCAACTATTTCACATTAATGAATTGGATTTGATTTATTAAGCTAAAGTGAGATCTTGCATTGTTTTGCACAAAAGCCCTGTAAATTAAAAATTAGTCTACATAAGATACAGGGTTGTCCATTCAAGATTCTGATTTTTCACAAAGACTTTAAAAATTTTATTTGCTTGAAGATGGTTAATTTTGTGCGCATTTTATATCTAGAAATTTTGAATTTAAAGAATCAAGAGTAGCGATAACATTTTGATACGTCAAGTTAGTGTCAGTTCTAGGTGGAAAGTGAGGCAATATGTGTTGAGAGTGAAGTTACTGCTGAAAATTGAAGAGGTGGAGGATTTTGGTAAGAGTGTTTAGCCTCTTCAATGACTCTTTTACAGTCATTGTGGGCTCTAGTAAAAAGACGTCCGTTCTCAACACAATAAGTGCACTGAAGCCGATGAAAATAATAGTTGCGATGAGTAATTGTGACCGCAATTACTGGAGAAAACTATGAGCTTGAATGTGGTTTCACTTGATACTCTTTCTAGTGGAAATATATATGCCAGCATAAAGCCAAGAAGAAGCAATTTACTTAACACGTTCCTATGTATCAAGATTGAAGATGTGTTTGAGTGGAATATCACAGAGTTGTCCCTGTCTCCATGGTGATAAGAAAATAATTTCCTGTTGATAGGTCGCTCATGTGAAAAAGTGATGTTAAAATTGAGGTAAACGTTAACCACTCCATAATCAGAGTTTCCTAAAGGACTAGAGACAGATGTCTTGCAGATATCAGTATTTGATGAAAGGAATATATCAAGTAAAGAAGGTTCTTGATTGTCACGATCAGGAACAAAAGTAGGAGAGTTGACTAATAATTGAGTTAATGGCTGAAATATGGCGAAGTTGTAGTTGTTGATACCATAAAGTTCTAGAGAAAGATAACTAGTTGTTGTGGTGGGCGTTGAAGTCCCAAAGATATTAACAGATGGGTAAATTATGAGAGTCTTGTCAATAATTTCAGAAATGGAGTTGATTGCGCTACAGGCAAGGCCCTTTGTGATTGATAGAAAAGTAATCAGGTACAATAATGTTAGACAAAGGTATGGAAGGATCAGGATTTATTTTACAAATTTTCAAGATGTCAGGTGATGGACTAGAATGAAAAGATTCAACATAAAGAAAAATGACTGCGAAGACCACAGATTCTGGAAAAAGGTACAGGTGTGGGTTATGTTTCACAGCCTAATTTTGGTTTTCTAGAAATTATCATGACATTAGTTGCCTTGTTTGAACAACTTTTACAGAAAGTTAACTCAATCTGTTACTTTGCCTATCAATTATGAACGCTTTGCCTTAGCAAACGCAGTGTTATGGTCTCAGAGAAGCAAGCGGTTACAGATTCTGGGTCACCCTGTGTGATTAAACCTCTTTGTTAGTGACATTTATAAATAACAAATAAATTTACTTAAGAAGAAAATTAAAATTATTATAATATGGGAACAGATGAAAATTAAAAACAATAGTTTTCCATGCTCTGTTATATAAGATAACTTTTTATAAGGGTGTTCACTTTATTCTAGGTATTTAAACTTCCATTTAAATTTAAAACAGCCCTAATTTTCAAAATTTTTTACATCACAGTTGCCAAAATTTACTTGATTTCAGTCTTCTACCGATGCTTATCGCTTAGTTCGTTACGAGATCAACAATGATTCTCTCCTTGTGCAAAGACTGAATGTAACATTTGGAATGTTTTTGGTTAGTTGAACTGTAGTTTTAAATCAAAAATTGTGTTCTTCATAGATGAAGTCGGTTTTATATAATAAAACCTTGAAAAATGAGTGCTTTAAACATGTTGCAATTAAGTTTAAAGTCTCAACCTCGTTAACCTATTAATTTTGATATGCACTTCTATATAATTATTATTTTTAGTTAATGAAACGATAAAAAAAAAATTTTTTCTTCAGTATATCTTTTTACTTTGGCTGTAATGTAGATATCGTTTAAAAGATTGATTGTTGTGCACTATGTTCTTCTTTTGGAAACCCTTGTTTTTGGTTAAGTTAATTTTCCTTCTTTTTGGGCCGAAAATGAAATATACTTATTTTCTCTAAAAGCATTGATTATATTTTTATAATATTTTACATGGAGTTAAAGAACTATAGAAGGCTTCTTTTGACTCATATGACCACCTGTCGAAAACTCTTTTATTTTGGCTCTGCACCCAAATACATTTTATTTTTTGAATCAAAAATGGTATTTTCGATATTTTCTTGGAATTTATCCCTATTGTTTTGAAATTAAAAAACCTTAGAGGGCTTAATTTGACCCATATAACTACCTGTCAAAAACTCTTGCTTTTATGTACTCTCAGTGATGGTTTTAATATATACACTGTCATCTAATGATCAGTAATACAATTTTTGACTGAATAAAAATAAAATGTAATTTTAATTATAATAAATAATAACATTAATATGGAAGAAAAATAATAATTTTGAAATGTTTGATTACAGTAAGTTTGACTAAATATTCTTGGGTATGGGTGTTGTGGTATTACTTAGCATTTCCGGTATCATGATAACACAAAATTATTGTGTATATGAGTAGAATAGATTATTATATTTGATTGATGATGGAATAAAACCTTTTTCGTCTCTTGTTAAGTTTTATTTAAGATAAAACTTGTAGAAAAAAAATATGACTATATATTAGAATAAAGAAAAAGTCTATCAGTTACTGATAACTTGTTTTATGTAATCTCTCATAGATGTATCAAGCTGGGCGATTGCTGTTTGCTGGCAACATACCCAATGGATATGATAAGACTCAGGAGAATTTTCTAAACCAGGTTTGTTATTTAGCATTTTAAACCTATTTGTTTTTCAACAATAAATCAGAATTACTCATTCGCTTGTCAGTTTATTTAAAAATCTTCTAAGCCTTCTTTTATTATTCTGAGAAATGCTTTTAAAATATTGTATTGTAATAGGCATTGAAATAGCGACCTTGAAGGATGACAATTTTGCATTCCATACCCTAGAGTTCTTAGAATTTACTACTATGTTTCATATTCTAGAAAAAAAAATTTTTAGAACTTATTTTTGCATTTTATATAAAATTCTCAGAATTTTATATTATTTTAAACCCTGGAGTTAAAATTTTCAGAATTTATTTTTTTGGCATTTGATATCCTTAAGTTGAGCTTCTAAGAATTGACTTTTAAAAATTTATTTTTTTTGCTTTCTTCGTTATCTTCGTTTTTGTTATTTTCGTTTTAGTTGAACCCAACAAATCTAACAAACTTCGTAAGATTCAAAAAAATAATTGTAAAATATTTAAGACCATGGTTATAATCCATAACTAAATAATATTAATAATAGAGCACAATAATATTTATTATTAAGGAAATTTATTTGCATTACTTTTAAAAGAAGGTAAATCGTATGATGTATGGAATGTTTCAGGAGAGTACCAAGTTTTGATGCTGAGGTTTCCTGCAACCGGTAGCTGTCATTACTCTACGATCTCACATTCAGAATGTGAGCTTCCAAACAATATGCTGCTACCAATATTAAATACATGTCCTAATCAGGATGAACAGGTTGCATTGGGTTGGTAATGTGGTTCGTATGAATGAAAATGCATTGTGCAAGGAATTCTTGAAGAGCAAAAGACAAAAAGTCTGGAGATACATGAGAAATACACTAAAGAAAATGTGGTGTGATCATTGAATACCTTGAAGCAAGATATGGAGCTTCCAGATGGTTTTGAGATCCATTTTTTCTTCCTTATATTATATTATACTATCAATATTATACTTCAAACAAAAAAATTAAAATAAATAAGATGATGTTGCAAGCACACTTGCACCCTTACCGTGAAAAGTAAATAACTCGCCCGTAAATACTTGCATAAAAGCTAGTGTAATAACCTTGTGATTAGCAGCCGTGTATAATTTATAACAGACTTATATCAAATCTTTCTCATACTTTAATGCAAACTATTGTATCTTCAAGTATTGATTCTACCAATTAGTGCTTTGCAAATGTTGATATAGGTTTAACACTACAGGAAATAGTGAGAAGTATTTTCAATTTTGTTAGTATAATTATTACAGTTGCATAGAGGGTTTGTCTCAAAAACTAAACCCAAAATAAAACCTCTGGAATAAATAGAAAACCTTAATTCTTTGCATTTTTTGAACTCTTTAATAGACCTGGTCACATGCTATTATTGAGAAATTAAACCTCCAGGGTCAATAAAAATTTAATTAGATTACTATTTTATACTTATAAATTGTTTATGTAACAATATTAATAAAAAAACCCTTGAAGTTGCTTTAAAAATTTACTGTTACACTACGAGCTCTTTAACGGATTGCAGACTGCTAGTTAAATTTTCTGTATAACTTTCTTAACATATCCTTCTTATTAAAAATATTCCATGTTAATTAAAATAGCAAAACCTGTTAAACTGTATTTCTTTCTTAAAGTCTACACCCTCAAAGGTCATCTCTCTTGCAAGTCTGCAAGGTCAAAATGGATGTATAATCTCATTTTTTGCATGTATTTTTTATTGTTGAATCATGATGCTTATTAACTATTCACGGAGTGCTTCTTCGGTACGATTAATTCAAAGAAGTTGAGTTGTTTGTGGTGAACTCTGTTTATGCTTTATGCCTGCTAACATGAATCTTTCTTTTTGGCATTTATTGTCAAAAATTACTTCAACTTCAGCATTCTGTAAATATTTTTATTTTGACCTCGGAGTTTTCATAAACATTAAATGTGGAAATGGCGTCTATGAGCCAGGTGTAGCCCTGTATTTTTTTAACAAGTTTCTTGATCGCAAATTATAGTTTTATATGAAATCGTGATTGATGCTATGTTATCATGCTGTGGGCATTGTGATGAAGCTGGCAGGCAAGTTGCTTATTGTGCATCATTGAGATAGTGATCCAACAAATCGGGATAGTGATATTTTCAATCAAGAGAAAGCACCTTCTTTAGCAAAAATTGAAAAAAAATCCGATGCACAAAGTTTTTTAACATTCGCACAAACTATTTGCTTATTTAAAAGAAAAAAATAGGTATTTGTTAAAATATATGAAGAAGAAACCCATACCACAGTTAAATTTATAACAAGAAGCAAGGACATTTCAGCATTAGCTCTGGTCTTTAATTCATAAATAAACCGCATCGAGTGCAGATGTGAAATGGTTATGTGCTACCTATGTGAGCCAAACCGTATTAAAAAGCTGTAAAAAAGTATTTTCACCAATGGATAAATCTGAGTGCCTTCGACGTATCTCTGATGCTCTTGGGAAGAAGTCCAGTGGCAGGCAGCCGAGCCTTGATGGTTTTAATCCAATTAAATTAATGAATTGCCTTTTTTGTAATTTAAAGAAACTTATGATAAATCTGCACCATAAGAGATGTATTTTCTGTTGTAAGTAGTAGATATGAAAAAAGTATTTATTTCAAGTGTGAATCTTGTGGCGGTCGGTTATGTCCAGCTCTCTGTTTTAAATTTATCACACCATGAAGGTATGAGTAAGCATTTGTTGTTAAATAATATTTGACTCAAAATGTGTCAAAGTATAGAGCTTATTATATTTGAAATAGTCTCAAATTGTACTAATCTTGTGAAATAGCTTTTAATTCCATAACATCTGTAGCAGGAAAAATATTAACATTTTTGGGATAAAGGAGGGTACTCGTGATACACATCATTTAAAGATTATTAAATTCTTGTTAATTGTACTTCTTCATCAAGTCAGAAATAAATAATTTTGTAATAAGTAATATTACAAAATTATTTGTAAAATAAGTAATATTGAGTTCTGCAGTTATTAGAAAACTCCTTGTTTATATAAATGATTGAAATATAATTTTCATTTAGCCAGTTTCTTGGATAGATCAATTTTGATCTCTGTTTCATAGCAGGAAGCAACAAATTGGATTAGTTTTTTGTTGGATTATAATTATACTCAGCTATTTCACGTTTAAGTAGAGGTTTAATCTACAGCAAATGTTTTCATAGAAATTATATTGTGTATATTTATACTAGCATATAGTATAGGTTTAATAAAAGAAAACAACCACCTGAAACTTTAGATAAAGTTACATTGTCCGATATTTTCTTACAGATCCGCCAAACTCGTGAAGATGCTCTAAAAGGAAAGTATCTTCCTAATGATTTTAGATTTTGCTCGCATAACAACCTCAAGAAAATAATGAGTCATGAAAGCAAAATCACTCAGAAGACATCCCAGAATACCCAGTAAGATTTATTAAAATTATCATGCGAAATTTGTTTATTCTAGGTTTAAGGGCAACTCCCAAAGTGACATAAGTGACATATAAGTAAAATTTTATTGTGTGGTATAATAATCTCCTGCATGAATGTTCTCATTGCCTGGCTTCTTTTACTTAAAATTATATTTTTATATGAAAATGTCTTATCTTATGAATTCACCCATATCCATAATGAAGTTTTAATTACCTGGTTGTGTAACTTTAATTATGCTGGTAATGTAATCCTGAAATAAATGTATTATGTTGCTAGTATAAATCTCGTAAATCCTCGATTAAGCGCCACGTCACTTACTCAAAACTCAAGATTTTTTAGTGCGCGCTTAATTGAGAATGGCGTTTATTCAAATTTTACGGCAAATATAAATAATATTTGCTCATACATCAAATTACAAAATGTCGATATCTTAGTATCCTTCTTAGACTTGCTCATATTCTCTATGAGGAATTGGAGAGAAAAAAAAAGAAATACTACAGTCATTTTAAACTAAATTTAATTTCGTTTGAAAAGAAAAGAAGGCGATTTATTTGTCAACTATAACTACTGTAAAGTGTTTTTTCCTTTAAGATCCCTCTAAACTATCCACGAAAACCTAATTTCAAGCTTAATTGAGGGCGGCGCTTAATCGAAGATTTTCGGTATCTTTTCATAAATATAACAAAAGAAATTCTTCAAGGGTCAGCAAAAATTTTAAATGATTTTTCACTAAAAAGTTCTCTAAACTTATTTCTTTATATAATTCTTTGTTATGTTTGTAATTCTTGGTTATATTTGGTTGAAAAATAACTACTTTTTTAAAGATTTTTTTTTCGAGTTAAAAGATTGTGCCGTCTCTTACCCCATATGGCCACCTGCCAAAAATTTTTGTTTAATCACAGGTAATTTTTTAGATAGGCATAGCCAGAGTACTGCATTTTTCAGTTTTTCAATTATGCTGAAATTTAGGTAGTTTTCTAGTATTTGTGATATAAAGTTTAGATTATGATTAGTATTTTTCTCCATAATTCATAGCTAAGATCGATGGAACAAAAATTATTGAATTGATCTGTGGAAGTCTTTTAAGTTCTTAAAAAAATTCTCTTTTACTTGATTTTGGGGTAAACAAGGTAAAAATAAATCAAAAATCTTTATTTCCTTGATATCTGCTCTTTAGTTCTTCTAATTTGTTTGCATGAAGGTAATGTTTAGTAAAGCAAACGACGTGACAAAGTTTGGCTTTTCAAGAAAATTCTTATCAATCTAGTTCTGGGGTAAAAAAAGACAAGATTAGGCCCATAATTTTTTCTGAATCTGCTCATTAGCATTTTTTTTATTATCTTTTGCATAAAGTTTGATGTTAATGATAAAAAATAGCTTATTTGTTCCAGATTTTCCTGAAAATTCATATTTTTGGTCTCAAATCTGGGTAAGCGAGGCAAAAGAAATTTTAACGTTTTTCTTTTCTTTTCTTTTTTTTTTTTATTTTTTTGCATGAATTTAAGGATTAATTAGGCAAATGATGTGGCAAAAATATATTTCTGAAAAAATATTTTGTTAGCTCAGTTTTAGAGTCAATGAGGCAAAAAATTGATAGCACGTTTATCATTCTTCTTTCGTTTTTAAATGGTGTGAGTCCGAACTCGAATTGCTTGTTTTTGAAATTAAAGTTTTACAATTTCCAAAATTTATGAGATGCTATGTCACGCCCTGTCCATGCGTGAAGAAAGAAGAGTGTGTTTTTTTAATGTTGAACCAAATTAAGTCGCAATCGAACTGTTTGCTGGCACCAGTTTGAATATTTTGCATCCTCTTCGAAAATTTCTGACACGCTTTTTTCTTACCATTCTTAATTCAATGCTATTTTTGCTTGTGTTTGTTTTTATTTTTGTTACTTCCCAGATGGAGCTGTAAATTTCTGCTAAATAGTAGGTCTGTGAGTTACTTGGTCTTTACCACATTTCGATATGTCTCTTCATCTTTCCTTTTAATTGAATTTGTGTTTGTTCTATAGCAAGATCAGACCAAATAAACCGCCATTGTTTGCGTTTCTAAAACAGGCTGATTTTGCTCATTGATAAATTGATTTTGCATCCATAGGTAGTCATCAGGTAAATAACGCATCAATTACAAACACAATCTAGCACGTTTCACTTATTAATTATTTCCAGGTAATTCAAATAAAGATTATTATTAATAACACCGTAGTTCGTGAGCCTGTGACGCACCTTCGTACCTGGGTTTACGCAAACTAACCAATTGTTAATTAGTCGTTAATTTTATTTACGTTACGAAGTAGTGTTAATGCACATTTCCTCGTCAATGATTGGATCATAATAGTTATAATAATGTTAATGATTTTCATTGGTTAGTTGCCGTTATAACAATGTTAATGATTTTCATTGGTTGGTTGCCTATATAATAACAAAAGAAGTGATTTATTATTCGTTTACACTTTAAATATGTTTTATTTAATTCACGTGGTGCTTGCTGTTAGGTGACTTATTCTTTATTTACACATTAAATATGTTTTATTTAGAAGGTATAGTATAAGCAAAGGATAAATCGCAACCGAAAGTCAAGGTCTGTTCAACCGGTTTAAAATAATTTAAGGAACCAAATTCAATATGTTCTACTTTGAAATACAATAGTAGAGTATGAGAAATTTATGTTATCACCGCGTCTTTTAATTTTTGTTTGCTTTTAGAAGTAAATAAATACGTTTTTATCGGCATTGAAGTTGATTAGTTTTTGACAAAGTTGCTCTAAAATTTTAAAGTATCACATAGTACGTCAAAGTTTTCCAATCTTTTGGCAAAATTTAAACTTTAAGAGCTTGTGATGACATATTTTGTGTTCCACCCAAGTTGATGTAAGGCTTATTCTAAGATCGAGTGTCTGAGATGTTTTTATCTCTTGAGTTATTAAAGTTTTATGCAGCTTTTATGCAGTTATTCTAAACGTTTTGTCGAAGATCTAGATATATTTTAGCTTTTTTTAAGTTTGAGGAGGAAGAGTTACAATATTGGTTGCATCTCACGTATTGTTTGTATGATCTGAGCAATTACATTACATACCATTCATTCTTTTAGTTTTTATTTAAGTGTTTTATTGTACTCATCTTTATTTAAGTTGGTGGATGAGTCGATCAAAATGATTATTTCTTGCGTGCTTTCGCAAGTGCTTTGTTGGCATGATCTTTACAAACTACGCAATCTTGGCTCAGTACTGAAATATACCGTGAATTAAATTGATATATAAATGCTATTTACCATTGCAAGATTGTATAAATATATAACAACCATATTTATACATTAATTATTTCCAATGCTAAATGCTTATAAAGTATAGGGTTAAAATAAAAATCAAGGTTATTGCGTTAGCATGAAATTGTAGCTCGATTTGAGAACAAAAAGCAAAAAATTTTTTAACAAACAATAGTAGTAACATAAATTATTGAAAATTAATTATGCCTACACACACCAGATAAGTTTAAGATATTTATTTTATTATTTATATTATTTTATTACTATAAAATAATTTAGAACAAATAAATATTCGTTTCTCGCTCAAAATTGCAAATCGTATACTTGTTTTTTAAATGTTTAGTTACTCTAGTGACTGACTTAATCAACAAAAAGTAAATAGAAACTTAACAAGTTTTCAGCTGGAGAGTGCACAGCTTAACATGACACTCTAAAAACGAAAATATATTTGAAAACAAAAATTGAATATACTCACAAACTGGTCAAAGTTTTTATTATATTTTAAAAATATGACTTATTTAAGATTTATCTATAGATTATCCTTCTTTAAATTTGTAAGGCTACCACAACCTTGATAAAAATATTGAATTTTTAAATATCTTGGAAAAAAATGGAATCCTCACAACGCCACAAGATTTCTAAAATTGAGGTATGCTTACTCCTAGTGATCAAACGTTTGATTTGCCGTTAGACTTTCAACTAACGAGCATCTAAAATCTGATAAAAAATCACCTGTTTAGAGTTGAATGTTTTAAATCAGTTTCTAAAGATTATTTTTCTTTTCTGTACAAACGGAGTACTGCCTTAAAATCAAAGCGGCACTCCAATTTGGTATGTATTTTTTCTTCCAAAGATATTTGAAAATAATATAATAATTAGCACAGTATTGAAATCTTAATCAGAAACTAACTAATCATAACACCTGCCAATCAAACTAATCACTTTATAAAAATAAAATGTTTCCCAAGAAAATGATTTTGAATTGTTCATTTTTAAATGATTACAAGCCTACTAGAGTTTAAGTGTGAAACAGGCTTAAAAAGTAAATTATGTTAAAAATATTAAACAAAACTCGTGATTTTTTCTCTTATGTTGTAGGTACTTGTTTGAAGATAAAAACTATAAAATCTTACGCCTTGGTTGTACTAATCCCGTTAAAAAGTATATCTGTCATACAATTATCAAAATAGATTATAATTCAAATTGTAACAACGAAAATGAAAAAGCAGCAAGTTTGAGCCAAAATCATTCATGTTTAGCACCTGATTACTTTTTAATATCCTAAAAAAACACCTGGTACATTAAACCCTATAAAAACACTGATTAAAACTTTCAAAGTGTGAAAAAAATTTTTTAGGAAATCTTGGGAAGAAAAACATGGAAATTTTTCAAAATTTCATATTTTGACCACCTCCCAATAGCTAAACACATCGAGAAGATGATTTCTTCGCATCTAACCAATGTTTCTGTTATATTTTAGCTCAACATTCACAACTGGTACAAAATAAATTAATCAAAACTCGTCATTTACATCCCAACCAATCACAATGTCTCATGTTGGTACCCAACCAATCACAATGTCTCATGTTGGTACCCAACCAGTCACAATGTTTCATGTTGGTACCCAACCAGTCACAATGTTTCATGTTGGTACCGTGTCAGCATCGATAGATAGCCAGTGTATCATTTCTTGCCACAACAGTAGCCCATCTGAATTACCTAAAAATCTTGTTAAATGAAAAACAAATGGTCAGCAAATTATTTTTGTGCCTAAAAGCCTGCTTATACTAAAACTTTCACTTTCGCTTTTTTACCCTCAAAAATGAATTTCGCTCAAAAACTAAAGAAACGTTACAAAACATTGGTACTTGCATCAGTCACATTATAGGCAATAATAGTGAAACATCACGTGTCATTTTTAAATATTCTATAAAACAACAAAGGAATAACAGTACCAAAGTACCTTTTACCCAAGTTGATATGAAGAAAAATACAAGCGACCTGATTACCCATGCTAGACTAAATAAGATCTACTGGGCTGCCATTTTGGTCATATGGGGGTCTATGCTGATGAATAAAATTTTTGTAAGTTGTCTGGTGATAATTTTCAGGAAGCTACATGAAATTTTCAAAATATGCTTAATGGTTCATCTGCTACTGCTAAAAAGGTGTCGGGAAAATTTTATACCTGGTCTGGGCGGGGTTAAAAAATAAGAATTTTTGACTTACTACTAAACCGAAATTGAAACAATAAGTTTTATAACCAACCGAGAAAAATGCTTAAAAAAAAAAATACTAAGTTTTAAAACATAATTTTACATAATTTGAATGATGTAGGATTATATTTATTTATTATATATTTATTGTTAAATATTTAAAGTTGAAATTGAAATCCTTATAATATATTCTATGTGTTTATTCCATGTATTATTTAAACATATATTTATATTTCGTTATCTTTTCCTTTATTTCACTCCCACAATTGGAGCTCAGACCTTTCTTTAGTTATTATTTTGTTTACATCTTAAACCCAAAAAATTTTTTATAATTCTAAAAATGATTATAAATTCATTCATTTCCAAATCTTCAAAAACGTGTTCTTCGTCAAAAGCTATTCCTCCACTTCATATTAAATCATCTCACACTAAGATATGGGTTTAGTGCTATTAGGAAGGGATTTTAGATTTACATGCAATAAATATTTTGCACTCACATAACAAACCGATGAATTTTGATAGAATATAAAGCTGGAAAATATTATCAATAACTCAAGGTACGTCAAATAAGAAAAATTCAAGTCATTTGCATTATCATTACGGAATGCTGCTCAAAGTTAAAGTGATGTAATTCATACAAATTGCATAAATACAGCCGTTGCAACGAATATTTGTTTGGGATATTTTGAAACTTTATAGTATATGTTCCATAAAATTAGTACTATGGTTTGGTATGCACTTATATATATATAATGATTTTATTTGTTTCAATCGTGAGATTGTCTGAGTAAAAAAATTTCGAAATTCATTAAAAGAGCTCATGTTTATATCACTTTGTGGGCTTCCCCACATGATATTTGCATGGTTTTGCATGAACAGAAATAAAATTGCATGAGATTACTTTCGGAATATTCGCATGGTTAATATAGAAGTAAACGAACAAAAAATACCATTGTATGAGATTACTTTTGATTAAAATACCTGTAGTTTTCTTAAGGAAACTTACTACAAATTGTATTTATGTAATATTTCCGAGTTATGTTCTTGCCAGTATACTACATTACTAATTTATTAATATTCTTGTTTAATTCTACGGTACCGATAGAAAGTTGTGGTAAAAAACGGAAACTAAACTGAAGCTCATTTGGCAGTAACGCGAAAAATTCTTTATAATCAGGAACTTTTTTTTTTGCTGAATCCGCAGAAAATTCGAAAGCAAAAAGCGAGCTTTGCAACTGAGGGTCATTTGGCAGTAAAGCGAAAAATTCTCTATAGTAAGGAACTTCTTTTCGTTGCTGACTCCACAGAAAATTCGGGCCGTTATTTGAGGCGAAAACCGTGCTTATTTTCTCTCACCTCCCCAATTCTTTATTAATAATATTTGAACAGTAGAGAACAATTCAATCAAGGCAAAAGAGATGTTATATCTGTTGTAAGTTAGCAAATCAAAATTAATTTCAATACTGTCGACATAGAATTTATTTCTATTTCCAGTTTTATCGTATATTGATCACAGATAGCGTAAAAAAATTTGTTTACATGTAAGTTTACCATTGTTGTTTTTCCTTACAATTTCAGGATTTTTTTTTTGTTTCTGCGAAATCAAAAGTATTGCAGTTATTGTTACAAGTTATTTTTAGCGCAATTTTTATGTATACAT
>JAUZNK010053397.1:0-15654 GCA_035046665.1 Euphysa ruthae
ATATTGTTTGTTTTTAATTCAATAATACATATCTATACTTTCAACATAGTGTAAACAAGCACTTTCACAAGCTACGAAGCAACAATCATGATTTGTGGTTGATAAACGACGTTCAAAGACAATAAATTATAACAGGTATGACTTTAAACTTAGTTGATGAACATTTGTAGAATAAAATACAAAAAGAAAAACAATTACAAACTATAATATCTAAAAATCTTTTAAAACTTGATATCAGCACAACACCCGGGATAAGTGCTACCTGGATAATTCCTACCTAGGACAACTGCTACTCGGATAAATGTTTCCTACTACTTCGGAAAATAGTTAAGATAATTAAAAAAAGTTTTTTTTTTTATAAAGTTTATAATTTAATTTTTTATTTTTTTTATTACATTATAACATCTCAGGTTTCATTTTTATCACACTAATTTAGTTTTTTTTACACTAGAAAATAGATTAGAATTAATACATTAATGAATAACCGCTCTATATAATGGTCATTGTTTTAAAAGGGTTGGCCGTTTCTATAACTAGTTTATTTATCTAAACTACTTTTATTGTAGCGAAATTATAAACTGGCGTCTGCTGAAATCAACTTGTCTGTGGAATTGAAAAGAATTTTTTTTTTCTTGTAAATAAAATATTACAACGACAGATCTTTGGTATGAATGAAGTTCTACATGATTGATTGATTGTTTACAGCTCCTATAAAGAGAACATGTTAAATAAATTTTAATACCAACAAAAAAGTTTATCAGGGTGGTTTTACAGAACATATCACAGAAAAATATTTGGATGGAATTTACGACATCAGAAAAGGTAAAGTAATTAAAGTAATAAACGAACATACTCACACCATTTCACAAGTAAAAGTTGCAAAAATACGAGAAAACATGAAAAGGAAAGCGAGTAATTACTTGGACAGTGCGCAACAAATTATTTCATCGGAGCTAGCAAATGCAACAGAAAAAACAGTGGTTAACTTATCTGCAATTTCAAGCATTCGAAGAAATATAAGGCTACAATGACAAACTGATAACCGACACACTAACCCGGGAAGTAGAGCAACTATGCCAATTATCCCTGAAGATGGAACATTTAAAGTGTGACCTGGAGTATTCTTCCAGGTGTACACTATAAACGCACAAGTTAACAAAACAGTTTTCCCTGTCTATTTGCACTACTTTCAAACAAAGCCCAAGACACGTACAATTTTTATCTTCCATGAGGTTTCAAACATCTAAACAATCGTAAGCAACAGAAAAAACGAAAAATGTTGATGGATTTCAAAATAGCAGCAATAACAAAGAAACCATGTAAAAGAAAGTTATAAATGGTTTATATAAAGACAAAATAAATATAATCAAACCTATTCCTTTAAACTTTAACTTTAACCTGGAGGGTTACAAAGTAATATCTTGTATCCAGTGTTTTTTGGTTGCTTATTTGATTTAGAAGGATTAAGAATGACACTATTGGTTCATAGATCTTGGTATATAAAACATTTATCCCACTCTATCAAATTATTTGTTGCTGGTAACTCATAACGTGCTGCAAAATTAACGAGTTTGAAACTCTTTTTAGACACATATAAGTTTTTTTTTTTTTTTTTTTTATAAAGTAAATTTACTGGAAAGGATATAATTAGACTTATATGAACAAATACTAAAACAGAGAATTTGCAGATCAGGGTCTATCATCTATTTCTAGTAATATTTCAACCCCTTAAGCTTATTGCTGTAAATAAACTAAAGATTTTTTAACCTTGTGTAAAAACGTAATTTCTCAAAAATCTTGACAGATATGATTCATCGAATAACAGAAAATTGATGAAATAAAATCAACTGTAGCACGTTATAGTCGTCCTCTATAATATTCGAGTAGATTTACACAATTTATGCAAACAGCTAAAAGTCAGGAAAGGCTGTGTCGAATTTTCTAGTCCAATCCTAAATTCAAAGCATGCTATAGGCAAAAAAAAATTTTCTTTTTAATTTTTAAGCTTAAAATTACTACTACAACTTTTAGGACTATTGTCTTAGGTATATTTTCTAAAATTTTAAATAATTAATAAATTAAATTTATTATAGATATATTTTAGTTATATAATAAATTACAGTACCTTCGAAAAATAGCGCACAACCTTGCATTTTAACACAAACTATTATATAGTCAACAAAACACACACACATTGTACGTAAAGCTTTATTTTTGTGAGAAAATATTTAGATTAATAATTTTATATCTTTTTTGTCAAGAAAATACATTGATTGAAAGCTAAGGTTATAAATCAACAAAAAAACAATATGTTTTAGTGTTTTAATTTTATTGTATCTAACTAAGTAGCAACAAAAAATCAAGCTAATTATCAATGATATTTTGATAATAAGTAGGTTTGGTGAATGGTTAAAAATTATTTAACAAAGTGTAAACCAATATTAAAATCACAATAATCTTTAACACAAAAAATTTCTACATTAAGTCCGGATTACGCTTGTTAACAGTCTCAAAAGCCTCAAACAGCAAGAAATAAACTCTTACGGTTTTCTCGCTTCATTGAAATGTTTTATAAAGTTAATGGATGGTGGAAGCTTTACTGGTGACGGTGTGCGCGTTTTTCTGACAAAATAATGAACCAGCTTATAAGAAATGGACTGCTAAAAACCAGTTTATAAGAAACGGACTGCTAGAAACCAGTTTATAAGAAACGCCAAAACTTAACAAACTTTCAGTACTAACTCAAACCGTCAAAATTTAAGCTTAAGAAACTCTTTGAACACTGCATATGTCTTAATCGATAATTCGTTTTTAGAAGTTCGAGATATATCTGTTGAAAATTAAAAGAAAATTTTTTACTAGGTAGTTATTTATAAATTAAATATTTATAAACTAGTCGTAACAGCAAGAACCATTTGTGTTTTTATTTATAAAAGAAAGATAAAGTGATATTTATTTATTTTCAATGGTTCGAATTCTCGTACCTAGGTAGGAATTACCCGGGTAGCAATTGTCCAGGTAGCAATTATCCCGGAGGGAATTATCTTAGAACCGTAAACTTTTATTTCTTTAATTTTTTACTTACAAAAAATATGGCAGTGAAATAGTGGGAGCAAAACATCCGGAAGTGAAACACCTGGGAGCGAAACCTCCATTTACCGGATGTATATAAGTATTTAAGGTTTTATTTTGTAGGAAGGATTTATTAAATAATATGTAGGAATGTGGGGGAAATTAATATCAATGTAAGTTTAGGGTTCCATTCGTTTGTGAAACTGAGAATTTTATTGCATATATTAAATACAAAATATTATTGATAGGGATTTTAAGTTTCAAAAATTTACAAATAAATTTTTTGCTTTGCAATAAATTTATAATATTATAACATTTAATATTTTTATAACATTTATATACGAATCTCCTCCTTTACACTATTTTATTTTTCTTAATTTCCTTTATCAACAGGAAAATCTCTTTTTAGTCCTTATTTTTTAAAGAAAAGGTAAATAATGTTATCAGTATAATCTTATTCTATAATTTGGAGTCTACTTTATGACGTGCCATTTGTGCCCTTAAGTGCCTTATTGCACATGCATGGGATTAATATGTTTGAAAGTCCAGTGAGCTTTCGGTTTCACAAGATTAAAAACTATTGTGCAAAATAAAAAGGCTTTCTTACTTGGTCTTTGGCGATCAATTATTTTTCCGCTCAAAGGAAAGAAAAGATTACAGAATTTGTGATGCGTTTATAATTGTTTGAGAATGTGTCCTAACCAGGAAGAGGGGTGTATATAAAACTATAATTATGCAATAATCTTGATAAAAAACACCCTAAAATAAACCTGTGTGTAACATAACTGTGTGAGTCACGTAGCAAACATTTCAGAGTTCACGTGACTGTGTACTTTTTTACAGATTGGATTATTCTTCACCACACTCTTTGACAATGCTTTATATCTTTACTAGCAACTAACAATTGAATGATGTCCAAACGTAAAAACGTAAAACTACGTACGCCCTAATAAGAAGTTAATATACCATGGTTAGTAGCTAGTGAAAATACCCATAAAAACTATAAAACAAATACGGCAAAAATGTATATAAAATCTGAAGAACAAAGTTTTTGTTACAATTCACTACAACCCCTAATCTTTTGTTATGCGTCTACGAAAAAACCTCTTTGTGCATAAGAAGAAATTACTAGCTATGATGATCAAATTGTAGCGAATATGATCTGAAACAATTAAAAAGTGCACGTTTATGGCGGCATCATCCACCAGCTGTTCTAAGATCATAGATTTAGAACTACTACTAGACTGCTACCACTAGACTGCTACTACTAGACTGTGAAACTTATAAAAGAAGCGGGAAAAAATTTGCTTTCATAGCTTTCATAGCTTTCATAACTACTCATTCGTTGACAATTACATTAATATTAAAATTTGGACGGATGTTTGTTCAAGTCGGGTGGTTCGAAACGCAAGACTTCATTAAACAAAAATAAAACTTTTGCTCTACAACTTTGTTTGAATAAAATGGTACTACACTTTCTACTGCAAAGCGATCAGCTCCATTATACTTGAATACTAGGCAGAATTCTTTTTTTTTTCTGGCCGTCCAGATTTGTGGCTGATTGAAATCATTGTGTCCAGATTTCCCGAAAGTCTTATCTTGATCGCTTGGGCCACTTTTCAATAAAGTATGGTTCTTCTATGATTAGATCATTCTGGTATAAAAGTCTGCTGATTGAATGAAAGACCCGTTTTGCCATGGTTTGTCCAGCTTGTGTGGACTAGGTCTGCTTGATTCGATCATTTTTCATCTGCCAGGGTCTTATAAAACTGACAGTAAAGTAATTTGTTCATATTTGAAAATTGGTAACATTTTAAAACTTAAAAAAATGCAACATTAAAACTATTTGAACAGAACTTTAAGATACAAACAACGATAGGATACGACACCGAGCTAATAATAACAATGAACAGAACTTGAGTGCAATTTTGCACACACTGGGTTTGAGATCTTTTGTAACAATTAGTTATATTGAGATGCTAAAAAAGAGAAAAAATAATTCCAGAATAAAAAATATCTATAAAATACCTTAAATGTCTCACCATTTTCATATTTGGAAGCATACCGGTTGATTGACCGGCGAAAGTAAAACTCACAACTCTTGATCTTTTGATCATTAAAGTTTGCATTCGCCATATCACTTATCCATCCAGTCGGGTTGAAATGCTCGTCAGATCTATTGACCTCTTTAAATACTTGGTTAAAAGATTTCCAAAATCCTGCAACATTTTCAGAATCTTCACATTTGCACTCTATTATGGCTAGCGACTTTTGTCGCTGAAGCAATGGGTGGTAAATACATTCTGTCAACGTATTGAAGTTCTTGCAACGCTTTACTTTCCCATCAAAGAACCAAGTTATCTTTTTAAATGGGGTATTTTTTCGCTGTCATCATTTTTCTTAAGCCCTTTTTTGTAAACACTGACATAAGTTTTACGTTGGATATTTTCCCGTCCACGTTCTTCAAGTACCCTATGTTCTTCGTTGATCTATCGTCATCACATTGTCCGTTTAAAATTTTGTTTAAATATGAACGTTCGTTCCCATATTGGTACGGAGAAGTATAGTGCCATAGATTGGCTGCCTGTTCATATGAGTGTTAATCAGGGTATTGCTTCACATGCATTTACCTTCTGCAGTAGACCCAACTTAACGTTCATACCCAATTTGCCACGCTTATCGGGAATTTGCTGGAAGTATGTATGTATATCCAGTACAGTGCCGATAAGAACATGGCAATTTGGTTCAAAAACTACGCAAATATCTTCTACGATTTCTTCACGTTAAATTTGTTCACCGGCGTCCGTGGCAGACTGACTGGTTAAAAATATGTAGAACTGTGTTTATTGTCATACAGCAGCTGTGTAAATGTACCCTTAAATATGTTAGTTATTCTCTTTTAAATAAATTACCGTGCACAAATAACCTTTAACAGCATTTTTTGCAGATTTTCAATATAGGTTTTATAATAAAATATAAAGATATATAGTTTATCTAGACATTTTTGGTATATAATTTCAGTGGCCAGCCCTTCACATTATTTCTTAGGTATTTATTTTAAATTTTATTTTGCTGTATGAGCTCATATTATCACTGAAAATGTTTGATTTCATTTATGAACACCTCAGAATTGCAAATATCAATTCAAAACATTATCATGAGTGCAACACTTGGAAACAGTTTCAGTAGTGCCCTACTCAAAACCCGTTGTCTTTTAAAGGATCAGAACTGACAAAAGGTTTAAATTTTTAGATTTTGAAGTTTTATTTCAAAAATAGGTTAGCATACTTTTTTGCTGTACAAAAAAAAAAAAAAAAAAAAAAAAAATGAATAAGCTTTTCACGTCATTATGTTAGAAGAAAAATCTGCTATTAAACTTAATTTTGATAATTGGACATCTTTCAATCAATTTTTTAGATTTTCTAGTCTGAATGAACACTTAAACATTTATGAGAAAAGTGTAACAATAAAAAATGCTTATTTAGCAAATTGACTCTTAACTTACTACATGGCTATATTTTTACCCTTCTATTCAACTTAAGTTAATAATAATTGTAAATAATTTCCTGCTATTTAACATGTGACTTTGAGTTTATGTGTCGCTCTGATGACATGACACACTCATGGTTTAGTATTTTATTTTTCCAAAATATTAAAGTTTCTTATGGCTTTTGCTTATCATTAAATTGTACGCCAGATGGAACATTCTCATTTATATTTTAGTATTTTTAGAATAAATGTAAAAAAATTAGTTTTTTAACTTTGTACCACTACATGGTGTTTCATGCTGATGCAATAATCATGTGATTTGTTGGTGCTATGATGATATATTTTTTTTACCATGCACATGCCTTGTTTTTCCAACGCATTTTTATAATACACAATATTAGTATTTTAATATATATAGCAACAGCACAAAAAGATGTTCTTCAACAAAAATTAAATAAAAATAATTTCATATTCTAACCCGGAAGAATTACTTAAAAAAAGGTCTAAATCAATTTCGAAGTTTAGGCATCAAAATAAATTTCAATTTTCTAACTACAGTTTACTGCTCTAATTCGAATCTCAAAGGGAAAAAAAATTGTTCGAATTTGAAAGA
The DNA here is from genome assembly GCA_035046665.1 of Euphysa ruthae. Lineage (NCBI taxonomy): Eukaryota > Metazoa > Cnidaria > Hydrozoa > Anthoathecata > Corymorphidae > Euphysa > Euphysa ruthae. Next base: position 7,175 of record JAUZNK010053397.1, read on the forward strand.
GATTCGAATTCTAGAAAGTTTCTAATTCGAATCTCTGAACTTGGAAGGATAAAAGTTCGAATGAGAGAGAGGAATTCAGGTTTCAGAACATAGAGAAAAAAATTGATTGGGAATTAAAAACCAGCCATCTCATGGTGGAAATTTTTCAAAGTTCAATGCTTTAGTGAATTATGGTCCCTCTTCTTAGATCAGGATATCACTGGCATGAAAATTGTCTGATCTTAATCTTACCACTTAAGAATAGCCTTATTAACTTGATAACAGATGTCAACTTTAACAGTGTGATTGTAGCACTCACTTTTTTTGAAGCTTCGAAGACTTACCAAGTTTTAAGGGTGTTAACTGGAGCCCAACTTCTTTATTTGATTTTCCTTTCTCCAGTTCCAATTGGGCTTTACATGGGTCTATATACAACGTATATCCTGTAGTAAAAATTTTCGTCTGTTAACTGATTGGGGTTTTGAAACAACAGACTCCATATTTTTAAACATAATTTTGAAAAAAGAAAAAGATTTGTTGCGGAAGATCTCACCTTCATAAATGAATAATTGATTAATGAGAAAATATTTAGTTTTAAGAATCAGTTTTTGTTTAAAACTCGAATTTCGAATTGACGAAATTTCAGAAATTTTGAAAATCGTACAATTAAATTATATAGTTTGTTTTTGAAGTTCTTGGAAACCAGTTCGGAAAGTGATGAAAAATCAGAAAAAAAAATTTAAAAAAATTTTACGCGCGTGTTTAAGTTTCACTGTGCACGCATTGTTAAATTCAACGCGTGTTGCCGTTTTCGATTCATTTTCGCTGCTAGTAAAATATTTGTAAAAATGAATAAACCTCAGTAACTTCTAAAACCAATATTGTTTCAAATTTCGGGTCTTGAAAGCGGTAAAATAAAATATACCCTAAAATCATGTATTTATTGTCTGTCATTAAAATAGTTTTTATATTTCATATATTTATTTTCGTGTAAATTAGGCCTTAATGTCACTAAAAAAAAAAAAAAAATTTAAGATTAAGTCCCACATTTTGCCGACTTTTTTTTAATAAGGTTTCCACCCATGAGTTAAATTTTTAAATTAACTTTTTTAAACTGATAGCTGTTCTAAAATAAAAATAGCCAGTACGATAATAAAATCATTTATTGCTCGGCATTATCATGTGAATTTTCAAATGGTTTTGTTTACATGTTCCAATCTGAATATAATTCTGTTACACGCAAGTCAAACCACAAAAATATGACATATATACTTTTTCTCTTGTGATCCAAGTGGCTAAATTGTTTAACTAATTAAAGTTACTTTTTATTTTTTATATCTCCTTGAGTGCTTTTCCTGGAACTAGAAATTGGTAAAAAGAACCGTGCTGAGTGAAGAAATGAAGTGGCATGTTAAAAATTTTCGAAGATCACACGAAATTGTAAAAAACTTGAGATCAAGCTTTTTCTATGATTTAACCGGTGCCTAGCGATATTTTTCAGCATTACAGCGAAATGAAATATTCAAATATTCAAGTTTACATGCCGATAAACTCGGTTGTAATTATTTTGCGCGTGAAGCATACCGAAAACTATAAAATCTATGCTTTAATCTATGATTAGAGAAATTAAAAGATTTAAATAATTTTTCTGCCTGTTGTATCAACGGGCAACGGAAAGCGACTGATTTCAAACTGTTTTACCAAACTTAGCCGAGAAGATTTGATACTGCGCTCCATTAAATTTTCAATTGTGAATTAAAGAGAGCAAAAATCTATTTATTTTTAACTAAAGCTCGGATTCATGCGTTTTTAGAAAAATTATTTGAAATAACCCCTGTAATAACCCCTATAATGCATGCTATTAATAATAATTATTATTATATGCAAGGAATCAATTTTTTTTTTAGCTTTTATTGTATATAAAAAAGGATACACTTGCTTTTTTTTTTCTTCTTTAAAGTGCACACTTAGTTTGTTATTGACATACCACTCACAAAGGTTTCTATTTCTTTTACATCCTTATGTTGGAAAATCAAGCAAGAGTCATTTGCGTAAAGAAGTAATTCACAGTCTAGTGCTTGTGTAATGTCGTTCATATATAGCATAAACAAAAGAGTTCATAAAATTGACACCTGAGGGACTCCACATATCAGTTTAAATTTCAGGATTACAGTTTTCAAGCGAAGTATTGAGATCTATTGTGTCAAAGGCTTTTTGGAGATCTATAACGGTCATTTCGGTGTGATATCCCTTTTTATGAAGATATGACAAACATGTATCTTTCGAAAAACACTTTCGAAATCCAGGTTGAAATTGATATATAATGATCTCTTTTTAAACGAATTCTCTAGTTTGGACTTTAATAAATTTTTCAAAAATTTTGAATATAAATGTAAGTAAAAATGTGGGCTTTTAGTTTATTGGTTTTGTCTTGCTCCCTTTTTTAAACGATGGAGCAATTTTAGGTAGGTAATTTTAGCTATTTATTTTTGTAATCACCTGAAAATGCGGTAGTCCTGATTGAAAGATATATTATTTGTGTGAGTGGTTTCAAAATAGAAGCACATCCTACCTTAAAGAACTTTGATAAGATTAAATCAAAACCTGGTGACTTATTTAATTATAAATCATTAACTATAATTTTAACTACTTCCTCATTGATCCTTCAGAATTCAAACTCCTTAGAAAAGTTCTTTTTGACATAAAACTATAGGGTTATTTGATATTATTGAAAGGAGATTCGAAAGGTTGGTTGAAAAATTTCTAATAAAATTATTAAAAGCATTTTTAATTTTAATATGGACAAAAACAAACTTATTATAAAAAACCGTCGTAGCCACAGGGATAGGCTTCCTCATGGCGTTGTTTACACCGTCTTCATAGCCAAAAACAGGTAAAAATGAGTCGACTTGATTACAAAAAGTGCTTGATTTCCGCTTGAGGTAGCTCACAACATCACATGATTTGGAAAAAGTGGGCCTCGCAATATGAGAAACATGAGTGTCATCAACAGGTGTGGAAGCTTATCCAGCAGGAAGTTAAAAACCACAATAGGGTGTTGTGTCTTTGAAAATAACCCGTTTTCTTCTCTCCAACACACCAAGATGATTTGCGTGATTTAAAGAAGAATTCCTATCTGCAATCCTTTTGAGATAAAGCGCAAGTTTAAATTCTATTGCCAATTTAAGGCTACCATGTTCATTGAGATGAAGGTTAACGATCCAAAACAATTCTTCCCGAATATTGCCAGCCTTATTAAACCAATTTGAGTGATTGACGATTTTCATATTGATTTTAAAATAATATCATGGATATGTACATTCGTCTGAGCCACTCGACCAGCGAAAAAATAACCAACACGAAGAAAAATAGCAGAAAAAATTAAATTGATGGAAGGGTAGTTTCTTTGAACATGCATACAAATCTCCAACAAGTCATTAAAAATCTTCCATGGTGAATCGTCGCTCAAATTATTTATGCCACAGTGAATAACAATCGATCAAAATTTGTTATTGAATAGAGTGTTCCTCATGGGTCAAAAAACATTCTCCACCTTGTCTCCTCTAACACCTGCATTAAAAAATTTTCAATAGCATCATGAACATTTTAATAACGACTCTGGTATTTAGGTGGGAAGCTTGTAGATTTTTACAAAACACAAGGTTTACATTATAGTATATCGCATGGAAGAAAATCGTATAGTAGTCGAATGAATAATAAAGAATGTAGTAACCACGAAGAGGCCGACACTTTGATGATTAGAGAGTGTGTTGAATCCGTTCCTAGTGCACATATAGCTTTATTTTCTCCTGGCACAGATGTATCAACTCTCCTGATCGCTCATGGCTGCAAATATAAATAAATATGATTGTACCACACACCAACCAAATAAACATAAAACTGGAGGCTAGTATCTCATTAGCATTAATAGACTTACACGCTCTAACTGGATGCGAAAAAACTAGTAGAATTTTCAAAAAGGGTAAAACTGTGTTGTTTAAAAAATCTTGTCACGTCAAGCAAAAATGTCAAAACATCATTAGAATTTCTAAGTTCAAATAAGCCTGTCGATGAATCTGTTGCATCAGTATATTTTCTAGGAACTGAAATCATTTCTGTCTACCGTGGAAGATGGCGTTTATTTAAAAAGAAAAATGCTAATTATGAAAACCTTCCACAAGAGATCACTAATTTAACTTATTAAGAGAGCGAAGATTCAACCTATGGTTTGGGGTTCAGCATGTGATGCCATAATTGAACGAAGGAATCCAGAAAAATTTGGTTCGAAAATTGGTAATATTGTTTTTTACTCGTTATGAGGCTTTTACTGGAGATAAGTCAGTCAAAAACAGTCGTATTCTTCATTTAACAGAGTTATGAGCGAAATAAGCACTAATTGAAGTATGGCTCAAAATTTTTAATAGATCATAAATTTCGTTAGATTTCAATTTTCCGAATTTTAATTCAGTTGATGTATGCATACACCAAATGTAGACACCAATGATAACGATGGAGCCTATCGTTCCAGAGCAACTTCTTAATATAGTAATACGCAGATTTACAGCAGATTGCACTACAAAGCGATGCACGTGTGTACAAAACTGCGAATGCAAATACCTCTTACCAATTGTTGTGGACAATGTTATGACGGTGCTAGCAATATTCTCGGAAAAATATCTGATGTTTCAAAACATATTTTCGAAATGTAACCAAAAGCTCACTACTCTCACCGCCATCGTCATTCCTTAAACTTTTCTGTCAAAGATATAACAAAGCAATCTAAGCTTCTTTTGGACACCATGGACACTGCCAACAAGATCGCTTTCCTAATTAAGTTTTCCCAGGAATCCCAGTGCCAATGCCAATATACAATAGGAATACCAAATTCAATTTTTGGTGTGAAACAAGTCAGAACGCAGCACTTTTACTAGTTATTTCTTACCTTGTCTAAAAACAGAAACATATTTAGCCCCTAGAAAGTAAATCCCATGAATCTGGAATAAAAATATCGATCATAACATTTTCTAAGCAGATTTAACATATGACACACATTTCATTTATCATTAGAAACAAGGATGCCTCGCGGCAACTTAGCCCGCTGAAAAATCGGATATTCTAGTAATTTAGAAAAAAAACTTCACAAATGTGACTTTTTTAATTTAAAAGGTGCCACAGATCATGTAAAGTTTTAAAATTAGGGTCAATGAATAAAAATACATGTCTTTGGTTTTTGTTGTCTTTTCTTTGACACCTACAATCATTCAAAAATTCAAAAAAAAAAAAAAAAAATAATAATAATAATAATAAATAATGGACGTAATCTAAGAAAAAAGTAAGGAGGGAAAGACAGACGAACAGAGGATAAATTTATAGAATCCTTGACGCGTTGCTGACTGCCAGGGGTCCAATAAATACATATTTTGTAGTTCTGGTGGTTTGAGTAAAAATAAAATTTTAAAAGTTTGTAAAATATTATACATATTTATAACAACTAAATTGATTTTATCCTATATAATTATTCGTTAAAAAAAATATATAAAATCATTTTCTTTGAATTGAAAAATTTTTAAAAGTTTATCATTTTAAAATTAGTCATAGTAATGTAGTACTGAGAGCAAAATTAGTCCTTATATTGTCCTTACTTAGTCCTTATATTGTCCTTACTTAGTCCTTATATTGTCTTTTCCTTATATTGTCCTTACTTAGTCCTTATATTGTCTTTATTTAGTCCTTATATTTTATTTACTTAGTCCTTATATTGTCCTTACTTAGTCCTTATATAAAAATGTGTATCGGGATATCTTTAAAATCAGAGATCAAACTCAAAATAAATTTGTATATATAGTATTATATATTATAGTATTATAGTATTATATACTACAATGAAACAAAATATAAACAAAAAATTGTTGCTGTATATTTTTAACTACAGAGTCTGGAGCAGTAGTTTTCAATCATTTTTGATTAGACAAATTTTTGATCAGACAAATTTACATATGTAGCCAAATTTTGAATCGATTTTAAAAAAACTTTGAGTCTACAAGAAGAAATAGATAATAAAGAAATAAAATCGATAAAAAAAAGATACTTAGGTTTAGAAGTCATTCCCTGCAAGACTCCTAACAACTTGACGAGCATTGACTGATAATGAGCGGCCACTACTTTAGACAACAACAATAAAAAAAATAAAATTAAGATGAACAAGCATTTAAAAAATATGTATAAGAAATTTTAAGAAAATTTAAATGTAAAGAAATGTCTTTTTCTAAATATCACTATTCTTTCAATTTGTTTTATCTCAATAAATTCCTGTCGGTAATCAAATCAGTGATGCCGGTTTCTTCTTCATCCTGCTCCTCCTGCACAATAGCAACATCTGTGTTAAAGTTATGCTGCAACCTCATAACAGAAGCTTTTAGCAAACACTTAAAAAATTCAAACAGAACACTGAACTGAGTTTGTTTTTAAAGATCTATAGAATCGCTCTTTAGTTCGGTTTTTGCAGAGATTTCAGCAACTTTGAACCAAAAAGTGATTGATGATCTCGATGTTTTCGCCATGTCTAATGTTGATATAGAATTGCAATTGTCACATTCAAAAAAATTAGAGCTTACTACTACCTTTTCATTTCAACTACCACACAAATGAACAACAGATATAGATTTTCTGTTTATGTTGATAATATTCCCCAATACACTGACTTTAGTCGATTTGTTTTTCCTTCGATTTTAGAAGTTTCGGTATTGTTTATTATTTAATCATCAAGTGTTAAAATGGTAGCTTTTCCAGTTTTTTTCAGAGCTTTACAATTATCTGGATGCATTGACCCTCGCAGATTGGTAAATTTATAAGCTTTTCATTCTTCCAAATTGTTTATACATTCATTGTATAAAGTTATTCGGCGTCTTTTGAGCGAGCCATCAATAACAGTTGCATCTTTTATTTTTAAGTTTTACTTCTAAAGTGTCGCATGTGTTTAAAACTTTGCACTTCACATCGTCAATGTCACATGTAGGAACTTGATTTATGATTTTTTCAATTGAAGTGATAAGGAGATTCATTGTACAAGAAGGGAATTCTGGGGAGTAATTTGACACAGAGTTTGTGCAATATATAACAACATCTTTAACTGGATGTTCTTCCTCAACTGTCATTGCCCCGAACTTTTTAGAACCAATAATTCCTTGAAAAAATTGGCGTTGAAAGCATAGAAACATAGTCGCCAATTTCAAAAATATCAAAAACAAATTTGCTAACTTAGATTATGAATGCTTAATGACAGACTTTAATCAAGACTGAAAATCAAAAACAGTTCTGTAATTAATTTATCTTAGGTAACACCTAGCTCGAATATAACCTGAATTAATAGGTGATACTCATTATGTTGAACTAATTATTATTATATTCCTTTGTGTATTAGATATCCTTAAATCTTTTTTTTGGCAGACTAAATCTTATAAAACTGGGGTACATATTCTCAGACCTGCATATAAAAGCACCCATCCGCTTTTGTGTTGTATGTTATCTATGAAATGTAAAATGCTAATTAACACGCCCTGCATCCATGCAATCTTATCCCTGAAACATTGAATTGTAGTCAAAACAGGTTTTGACCTGGAGTAAAATACAATATCAATGAATTTGGTATGAAAATAAGTGTATTTTAATGCAAAATAACGTATCCAAAATTTGCTAAAGCATCCCTTGAGAAAAAATTTAAAATTTAAAAAAAATTATTTTAGTAAAGGGTGGCATTTGGAATTAAAAAACAAAAAAATTTGTAAAAATGTACCAATTTTGTATTATATGGCGTCTTACTGTACGGTTGGAAACCTATTGTAACCCTCAATTTACCTGCTTTATTCACTGAAACAATAAGCGCAACAAAAAGCAGAATGTTCCTATAAAACAAAAAATATATATTTTTGATTATTTTGCTGACGTAATCACTTACTTCGTTTAGATTTTAGGTTATTTCTTTTTCACAAATTGTTTTTGTTCCGAATTCATGTGTAAGTAGTTAGGTTTTTGATGGTTAAAAATGGTTATTAATTGTTGCTTAATGATTATTTGTGGTTGGTAAGTGTCTTTGATTTTATATTAATGGACTTTCTTGTGTGTAACACAAGACAAGTCACAAGACACAACAATTATAAAAAGCCGAAAATTTATTTGCTTTGAAATTGATATCAATAAAATATTATTTATGTTAAACATTTTCCAATTTCTGATTCATAGTTTTGTTATTTTTATTTGTTATTTTTATTTTATTTTATTTGCATTTAAAAAAATATTCTGAAAGCTTTGCAAATTTTTTCAATATTAATATTAATTATATCAATATTTTCGATACCGTTCTCAATATTTATATCAATATTTTCGATACCGTTCTCAATATTTATATCAATATTTTCGATACCGTTCTCAATATTAGTCTTCATTTTAGAATAGCAGAGGATTGCAGATACTTGGACACACTCGCTACTTGGGAGAGGGGGGGG
>JAUZNK010053419.1:0-15651 GCA_035046665.1 Euphysa ruthae
TATATATGTATATTGCTAGCTGTTTTAGCATTAGAAGAAGGATTTAAAGTTTAGTAAACAATTTTTTTCTGCTTTGAATAAAAAAAGTTTTGCAACTTCATTTGCGGAACATATAATCGGATTTAAAAAAATTAATTAGTAAAAAAGTGTTAAATAATTCATGGTTGTATGTTAGAAGTCTGAAAATATGTCCATGAAGAATATCAGCTGAAATTTGCTTATCTTTCTCCTATTAATGATTTTACATGTTTAGAAAAGGAATATTTAACACACGCAATAATAGAAATTATTATTATTATTATTATTTTTATTTAGTATTTTTAATTCAAAGATGTCCGAAAACAACCAATCTTCCTAAACGGTCCTCAGAATTTGTTTACACATTTCGAGCCTACACAAAACCTATAAAATCTCTAGAGTTGATCATTATAACTAACCTGATGATGGGAGCAGTTTGTCTCCCGAAACATCGTTCAACAAAAAAAACAATATATATATAACTCATGACATGTTGTTTTAATTTTTCTATTATTTATGTTTGAAATTATTCTGAGGCATTTCCAGTAGGTAATACCACGTGTAAAATCTAGTCATGAACCTGTATTTTGGCTTGTTTTTCCATTGTAAGATTTTGAATATTTAAAATATGTATTATTCTAAATTTATAATAGATGCATCATTATGTACTGCAGAAAAATGAAACGAAAGGTCAAGATATCAATTTAACAGCTTGGGAGATTGAAATTGCAGAAAATTCAAATTATAATCAGCTTTATAAGCAATCTTTAAAAGTTTTGCGATCTGAGAAGAAGGTTTGCATTCATGCTCGAGATGTTTACATTGCTAAAGCTATCAACATTGCAGAAGATTTAAAATCAAGAATGCAAAAAGTTAAACAATATATAGATATTTATTCTACAGATATAACAGATGTTTGGGTTCCAAAGGATGAATATTTAAATTTGGATAAATTACAAGTTACAGTTAAAATCCCTTCAATAAAAGTGACACTTCTTAAAGTTGATGATATAGATAAGCAAGCTATTTTTAAAGAGGATAAACTAAACAGAGAGGCTTTTTCATTACTTAAATTTGAGGCAGAAAAACTCAATTCTAGAAGAAATAATAAAAGTAAACCAAGAGATAAAACTAGAAATCTATGATTTATGTTTTCAAAACTGCTCTAATTTTATTTCATGAGAAGCTTGCTATTTATTGTTTATTTTCTATTAGTTTATTGTAAAATGATGTCATAGAATCTTATCTATTCCACTTCTCAAATTTGATCTTTGGTAAAATCGGTGAATCATTGTAGTGTAACTATATTTATTAAAAGTCTTAATTTTATTTATGAAAATAATATTGTATTTTGTTGTTTCACCTACAGATTCTGCTCATGATCAAAAGTTTGCTGTTTAAATTTGGCATAATGAATATATAATTTAACGCTTCTCTCTTAGAAAAAGGTCTCTACGGCAGTGTTTTCTAATTTTTTGAAAAACTGAAGCTATATTTGCTGTGAGGATGTAATTTTTTTCTTTTTCATATTTTAGTTAGATACGAGATTAGATAATGAGCTGTTAATGAATCTGTTTTAGATAAATCTGGCAACCAAGAATATTAATTTAGACTCTATCAAAACATAATGTCCTTGTTGATAAAAATTTTTAAGTGTTTATAAAATTATGTCCGTGATTACTTACTATTAAGCTTTCTTTTGGTACCTATTATTCTTTATTTTTCCTAAATATTTTATAGCATACAATAGCAGACAGCTGATGTTGATTAAGCAAATATGCCTCGTCCAGTGAAAACAGATAGACCTGTAACTGCTGAACCTGTCAGTGAGGTATCATTATGTTTTATTTGTATAAAACTTATTGTTTTGGCATTCAACCTTATTTATTTCTTGACTGTGAAGATTTTGATAAAAAACATTCAGAATCATTTTAAAATTTAAATTGGCTCTTATGGAAATATTTGGAGTCTTTTTGGACTAAAGAGTGACCGTCAAGAAATGCATTTAATGTTGCTCTTGTGCTGATTTATGCTGTTCTGGTAATTTGACTGACGTCTCGCAATTCATACCACTTGTGGTAACGGATTTTCGGAGAAGAGCATTCTCGAACAATTGCGTTCGATTTGAGTCTCACCTAATCAATTGTAGGAAGGACAGAGGACTCGATTATGCTCAACCTCATAAGCGAGCAGTATATAAGAAGATGTCATCTCTAGTGCGAGTGAGATATTATGTAAACTAAAACATCATTTGAGATTAACCTCGCATCATATATATATATATGTATATATCAAGTAATAAACATGCACTAACAATTTATACAGAAATATATACAGAATTAAGGGAGGGAAAAGATTGCTTGAGTTTGGCAGAAACAGACATTGTGGTTTAAACATTGTTCAGTAAGAGACAGAGTAGGCTGATAAAATATGAATTAGTTGATTGTCAGACACAGATAGAATATTTTATGGTTAGAAAGACACACAAGGTGGTATAGGGTATGAAAGTTACTGCAGGTGAAGAGTGTGTTTTTCAACATAGGTTGCTGGTTTGTGATGTTGTTGTGAAGAGAATTAAGCAAGTTAAGGGAAAGTCCTATCGGGAATGTGTTGAAGTTGAGAGAAGAAGTTGAGGTATAAAAAGAAAAATAAGTGCAAAAGTTCAACGTTTGTGCTGTTAAAGTCAGCCAGATAATGATAATGTTGAAAGTATCTGGGCTGTTTTGAGGAACAGTTTTTTAGAAGTTTCTAATGATACTCGTGGGTGGACGAAATGACCAGTTACACAGGCAGACTTGGTGGTGGATTAGTGAGGTTGACCAATATATAAGGGAAAAAACTTTGGAAAGAATGGAAATCAGATGAAGCGATCGATAAGCGATAAGTTCCAGGGCATGACACTACAGATGCAATATTTTTATTAAAGCAGCCTCAGAAAAAGTATTTAGGAAAAAGAGAGAATCTCTTTTTTGTTTTCGCAGATTTGGAGAAAGCTTTTGAAGAGTGCCAAGGAAGGTATGGTAAAGTATCTCACTCTGGACTATGAGGAAATTAGGTATAGATGAATGGCTAGTTAAGATTGTGCAGTATATATACACCAATGCTAGAAGTTGATGATTCACGCAGTGATGAATTTTGTGTGAATGTTGGTGTACACCAGGTCTCTGTACTTAGTCCTTTGTTGTTTATATTGGTTTTAGAGGTGTTCTAAAAGGATTTCAAAATAGGGTGTTTGTAGGAGTTATTTTATGCAGTTGAGTTTTTATAACAAAGTGAATGTGAAGAAAATGACTGGAAGAGAAAGGATTGAGAGTAAATGCAGCAAATTGTACATTCATGATTGGAGTGAAGCTTAGAGTAGCCTTTAAGTTGGAAAGTGGCATTATGGAGTTTGCAAGGTAGTAACTTATTTTTTTTCCAGGCTTGTAAGCACTGGATACATATGAATGTTAAGAGAAAGTATGCATCTAATCATTGCATAGGTGAGATCATTGATAATTTATAGTATTTCTAGCTGTAGTAATGCATACCAGTGGCTCTTTAGATATAGTTGATAATTTTTGTTATTTAGGTGACATGCTAGGTAGTGAAAGGAGTATCAAAAAGAATGTTATTATTAGGGTAAATTCTGCCTGGAGAAGATTTAGAAAGTTACTTCCTTTGCTAACTAGTAGAATTTCATCGTGTCAGGTTAAAGTAGGCTGTATGAAACTTGTGTCAGATGTGTTATGGTGCGTGGGACATGGGCAGTGTAGCACAAAAATGTTGATAACATAGAAAGGAATCATATGTGAATGGTTAGGTGGATGTGTAACAGCAGTTTCAGTAACAAAAAAAGTTCGGTTTAGCTATGAAGCAGTCTAGGTGTTTTTAGCATCAAAAATGTTATTCAGAGCAGGAGTTTAAGTTGGTTGGACCACTTGGAGTGGATTGAGGAGAATAACTGAGTGAGAAATTGTAGAGACAAGATAATTTCAGGAATGAAGCCCTAAGGTAGGTATTTGTAAATTTTTAGATTTTCAATTTTTTTTTATTTCCAATAATAAATAATTAATAAAAATTTCGTAAATTTCATAATTCCATAAATAGAAACTAAAAATTTTTTTGATTTAATTTATGTTTAATTATTATTGCAATGTTTAATTGAATAATAATTTAGAAAACCAGAAAAAAAAATGGTAGTCAAATAAATGAGTCTTTCTATAGAAGCTAATTTTTTCGACTGTTTAAATACAGTAATTAACTAATTAATAGCTAAAAAAGAATTTAAATTTCTTAGAAACATGATAAATCCTTTATTTGACGTAGCTGATAGTACTATTTCATATATAAAACAAGCATATTAACTGATAACCTTTAACATACAAAAATGTTTTTTTTTTTTTTTATATATAATTGTTTCTGAGAAACTGGTTCTGAAATTTAAAAGGATTTTAAAAATATACAATTTTTACAAAAGAATTAAACAATTTTTTTTCTGTCTAGCTGTAGTATTAATACTCAGGCTTTAAATCAAAAATGTAGTTAAGTTTTGAAAAATTTTTGTAATGATTTTGATATTACAGAATGTTCAGCTCTTGTCCGTAGGTCTCTTTTAATATTATAGAATATTCGGTTCTCATCCGTTATAGAATATTCGCTTATTGTCAGTAGGTCTCTTTCAATATTATAGAATATTCAGCTCTCGTCCGTAGGTCTCTTTTAATATTATAGCATATTCGGTTCTCATCTGTTATAGAATATTCGCTTATTGTCAGTAGGTCTCTTTCAATATTATAGAATATTCAGCTCTCGTTCCGTAGGTCTCTTTTAATATTATAGCATATTCAACTGTCGTTCGTAGGTCTCTTTTAATATAGAATATTCGCTTCTTGTCAGTAGGTCTTTTAAATTTCTTTGCAGTTCTATTGTTTTTTCCCATCATTTATCTTTAAATTCAAAACTATTTTGAGGTATGATTGAAATGTTTACACAATACAAAAGAAGTGAACTGCAAAGTAATTAATTTAAAGATGAAAATTTATTTTCAAATAATATTATACTATAAGTGTGGACTGTGAACTTTCTTACTTAGCTCAAAATGCAGAATAAAAGTATAAAATAAAAGCTGTTCAATAGTTTAGAAATATTATTCTGTTGTGTAATTTAAACATGTAAGTTTGCACACAATGAAATGTTTTATAGATGTAGAATAAGAATATAATAACAGAATTACATTTTCAAGCTAATTGTATCAATTTTTTGGAATTTAGAAAAAGTGTGATTTTATTCGGCTATATCCTGGCAGTATTTGATTGCTGATCAACTGTTATCTTTTGCACTGCATTATTTTCAATGATATTATTTGTCATGCTAACCTAGTGAGTTCCCTTTTTAACTTCTCACTGAGGAAAATTAGTAACAAATAATTTCATAGCAGTTCTGGATGTTATTTGAATTTTTAATAGTGATTTCCTTTTAGGAAGTTGTTTTATTTGCATTTTTGTGTTTACTTTAGCCTATACAAGGAACAACTATTGTTGTTTTGCATCCTTGTTCTACTACATTACATTTTGGCAGAGCAACTGACCATTTTGCTCATTCTGTTCCGCATGTAATTGCCAGGAAGATGAAAGTTAAGAATGTAAATCTTGGTCCCAACAATAATTTCTTTCTTCGAAAAGGTTCTTTAGTAAGTTCTAATATTTTTTTCATTTGTTTTATAATTAATTTACCATGGGCATCAGTTCAGAATTTTTTCTAGTAGGGATATGTTGTGATTTAAAAAGAATAAAAAGGTCCCCTAATGCCCCTGCGTGTTGAAACTTTTACTGGCTTTGTTGAGTATTTGAAGGGAAAGCGTATAACCTGTTTTCATCCAACAAATATGTTTGTAATTAAAATTTTTTTTTAAGTAACTGATTAAAAAGTAAATATAAAATGAAATAGATTTGTTTTACTGAAATTGGCAAATGAGCGTAGAAGAGCGAAAATGGAATTTATTTTTGTAGGATATGACTGATAAAATATGTTGTTAAAAATTTTTTTCTAAGCTTTTGATATCCTGTAATATAAATTTTAGAGTGCGAGTGAAACTGTGGTAAAATAATTAGCAAATTCCTGGACTTTTAGGTTGCATTTTTCAAAAAAATTGGATGTTTTCCCACGAAATTACTCTTTAGGATACTGTAAATTTTAAGTTAGTATTGATGTTAAATGAATTTAGTGCAGCTTTTAGTTTTTAGCTGGCTCCTGTTATTCATAGCAATGGAAGTATGTTCTTTTGCTAAATTTATCTAATTTATTGACAATGTTATCAGTTGGGTCTGGTGTAATTTTGAATTGTTTTTTTTTTTTTTAATAAAATTTTATAGTTAATTTTTTTATGGATATGTTTTGAAATTTGATATCTATATTCAGGTTAAAATAACTAAAAGTAAATTTTTTTGGTTGGCTAAAAACAGTTTAAACACTATAACATATGGTAGGGTTAACATTTGAGTTTGACTTAAATCGGAGCATCTTTTTTGCACCATCTTTTCTGTGTACTTTAAAGATGTATAGATAATTTCCCAAGTTGTATATATTCATATCGAGAAAGTTAAGTAGGACCAAGTTTAGAGGGCTTTTTCATTTAATTTTTATTCAATTTTAAACTGTATTTTCTCATCAATTGATTTGTATGCAAATCTTCAGCATCACCTTGGTAGAATCTTGGATTGTAGCTATATTATTGATGTCTTTTTCAAGCTTTTGTATGTACCCTTTGACCAATACATCCTTAGTCACGAACCTATTGGACCTGATCATGTATTAATCATTTATTATTTCATGCAAAATGAAATAAGCTTTTTCAGAAAAGTTTGATAGAGAGTTTGATATCCCCTAATATAACTTGGTGCCCATAGACAGACTTTTTCCTCTAAAGATAATATTTCTAATACTGTTGTGATTTGTTTTTTAAGGAATAAGTAAATAGGGTATTAATTTCATCAGATGAAATTTGCACTTTGTTTTTTCTAATTCCCAAGTGTTAGCTTCAGAAACAATGTTTTTATGGAATCTAAGAGAATATTTTTAACAAAAATGTTTAATACAAAATTCAATTAGAAAAGGTTAATGAAAATTACCTCAAAGCCAATTCATATAAAACAGCCAAGAAATATGCAGAATACCTTTTTAAAATAACCTAAAATTATTTAGATTTCTTTTGGAAGGTTTTTGCATTTAACTTTCATGTTTAATCTGAAATTTACGCACTATTTTTTTTGACATGGATTGTATTTGTTTTGTTTATATACTGGTTGGGCAGCTATTACGAATTCTCGTCAAAAGTTATATGATCATTTATAGTGGTAATAATATCAGTGTTGTATTAAAGTGTGCAAAAAAATCTAAAGGTTTCTTTCATTTTTTTGGAAGAATATTTCATTGAAAGATTGCGCCACAAACAAGCAGTC
Source organism: Euphysa ruthae (assembly GCA_035046665.1). NCBI lineage: Eukaryota > Metazoa > Cnidaria > Hydrozoa > Anthoathecata > Corymorphidae > Euphysa > Euphysa ruthae. The sequence continues at coordinate 7,458 of JAUZNK010053419.1, forward strand.
AAAACTATCTAAATAACTTTGGGAAGTGTTATTTTTATTAATTGTTTATGATAGAAGAGTCACAAGCCCTAGTAATCTGAATGAAGAAATTAAAGTTATAAGAAATAACTTTATCAAAAATTTCTAAAGCAAATTTTAATAAAAAACAAAGGGATTAAAAATTGCCTGAAACCTAACTCATGATAATGCCATGGATACCAGGAATCAGCGAAAAAAACCAAAAGTTTTTTAAAACCACTTAACATATAAAATATCTACATATCAACTTCTAATCAATCTCATCTTCTTTTTATTTAAACAATCCTCGCATAGCACATTCTCAATTTCACTAATTTTGTTTTTCTTATGTAAGGCTCTCCTCTAAAGGGAGGTTTAGTTCTTACACCTGCAGTTGGAAGCTGAGGAGTGTCCAAAATGTAAATATTTTTGACTTTCTTACTGATTAAGAAACAGTTTCTGAATCAGTAACAAAATTATCTTCATCATCCTGAATTAATTAGTGAAGAAAGATCTGAGCCACTATTGAACACAAAATCATGAATTTGTTTCAAGGTTTTTTACTTATTCACTTTTATCAGACATTTTTATGTTCTTATCCAGCATTTTTATCTTTCTATTTATGCTGTAAAAATTACAAAGCGGAAAGCCATTTAGGCCTAACATTTTTGCAAACATTTTGAGAATTCAAAAATATCATGTGTTTGTACCCCAGGTGTATATGAATTCAGATATATCAACTTAGGTGACTTAACTGCTGTACTTACTATTACATATCTAACAGTTTCTGCAAGCTAAGTATCCACGTAATAGTACGTATTTAACACTTAAAGGGTTAAGGGCTTGTCAAATTTTAAAATGATCCGATTCCCAATAATAATTCTGAAAAAAAAAATAGGCTTTTTTTATTTACTTAATCATATCATGTTAATATTACACATAGGATGATGACAGTGAAGAAAAACGAGCATATGGCCTGAAATCAGCTAAGAGCTGCATTAATGCAATGCGAATAAGCAATGGACTAAGGAAAGCTAAAACATCAGTAGCTGAGGTAAAGTTTCTTTTTGAAATATTTTTCAGAGTTTTGATCTCCAGCAGCATCCTCTTAGCTGCATTCTTTTTCTTCCTTTTTAATGCTTTTCATTAATTTATATTTCGTTTTTATAAAGAATTTATTTCCAAAAAGTTTTTGAATTACTCAAAAAGTTGCTTAATTTTAAACTATGAAAATTGATTGTTCATATAGAAGATAAATGTTTGATGATTATTTCTTCATCAATGAATGTCAAAAAATTGTATAAATGCTTTAGCAAATATTTATTTTGTCATTGTGATCATAAATCTTTCAGTAAATTTTTCAAGTTTAACTTCCAGTATATACGTATGTGTTTATACATATATAACGAGGTCTTATTCAAAAATATTTTGCTTAAGATCTCAGCATTTAATGCCAAGGTTACACCTACTCCGTTAGAAAATGATGGCTCAGTGCTTTGGACAGATACTTGTGGTGACACAAAAGAGTTTCTGATTGGTGAACAGGTAAGCAACTAAACAAAGTTACTGTAGCAATTAATTTTTTTTCAAGCTCATACATGTATCACCAGTAAATCACAGTCTCTAGTACTTAATTTTCATATTTCCTTACTTTCTTACATTTTCGTATTTTATAAATATTTTTGATTAGCGTCAACCATTTAGTTTACTTGTAATTGCGACATATCTTTTCATTTATTATGCAATTTTTTGATATTGGATAGTGACAATGTAGAAATATTATGCAATGGTCATGGAGTAAAGTAAATTTGGCATATGTGTATTCATTGTATTTTTTAAAATAAAGTTTAGCAAAAGTAAATGGCTGACAAAATATATTAATTCCTGTCAGAAAAGTTAATTTCCTGCAAACTTAGTTAATCAAAGAAGGCGTGTCCTGAGCCATGTTACCATGTGGTGTCCTGAGGGATTCAGGGTTTGCAATAAATTCTTCTTTCCATCAGCATAGATTGCCTGGTGCATCAGTGTTTTTTTATTTGGATCTCGTCTAACCAATTGCAGGAAGGACAGAGGACTCAATTACGCTCCTTCCTGCAATTGGTTAGGCGAGACTCAAATCGAACGCAATTGTTCGAGAATGCTCTTCTCCAAAAATTCATTGCCAAATGTGGCAATTTAACTTATTTTAATGTTTTCTATATAACATTGCAGGCATTGAACCTTCCTTCAAAAGCACCATACCATTGCAGATGGCCAATAAATAATGGTCTTTTAAACACGCATTGTGGTGTTGGTGGATCAACGACATCTATTGCCGCAGATCTAGAAACTTTGTGGGGGAGTGCTATTGAGAGATTTCTTGAAATCCCTGTGAAAGATTTGTCGCACTACCGAGCAGTATTAATAATTCCCGATATGATGAGTAGAAACCATGCTAAAATACTTATTGATGTTGTGTTGAATCGTCTGAAATTTTCATGTGTGCTCGTGCACCAGGTAATATCAATCTATAATTTTTTTTTCTTTAGCCATCATTTAAGCCTTGCTTTTTCTGATTTGCTGCATGGCTAAAATAACTATCATGACTATTCTCAGCATTTGAGACAAAAATTGCTAGGGCTAGCAAAATTAAACTGAACTTCAAAAGAAAAAGTCGATTTTTAGAAAAGGCCTCTGGCTTGCTAGAGTATAAATCTTTTTCAGTCATAATTCAATCCTAATTTAACTTTTGATGTTACTCAGCATAATTTGAAACTTTTTTAAAGCCTAACATAATTTACTTGGCAGCATGCTTATTAAAAATCAGCCTTTTTGAACAAACAGCTTATCTAGATTGAGGCCATCCTAAAAATATCTTACGTTTTCGGTGTAGCGCATGTGTTTATATTCATTCCGCCCGGGAGGCCTTGAAATTTTTTTATTTGTAATATTGTAACCGGATGTGTTTTTTTGGAATAATATGGGGACGAACTCCGTTCGTCTTCTTATCGTTTCAATTTACCTCGAAACTTATTTCAAATGGAGGAGAGAGCTGCAAAACGAAAGAGTGTTTTGAAAATTTGTTCTTGTACCGATGAAGATTGCTTTGTGTTTTGCATACGAAGAAAATACGTTTTGGTTCGATATCTTAAAATGATAAAAAATACATGTGTTATAGTTGTATGTAAAGAAATGAAAATATGAACACTTTCTGTTTTTTTTGCTTTTACCTCTTTTGCTTTCATCTTTTTTTTTTTTTTTTTTTTTTTTTTTTTTTTTTTTTTTTTTTTTATATTATGTATCAATGTTTTTTTCTCAAGAACAGAAATTTCTACAAAAAAAAACATTTAGCGCAGCGGCCGTTCAAGATTATAAAAAAAATCTCACCTGGCCGGTATTTCGGAAACAAAGATGTTCTTTATGATGGTGCTATTGGTAAACTTTGATAATGTACAAATGAATAATTTTGGTTTTATTACAGAATTATTTACATATATTTTAATTTTTTTGAATTAAACAGGTGCTTCAAATACTTTCTTAAATTGCTGATAGTTATTTTTTATAAAAGACCAAACATTGTTCAAAAAAAACTTTATTTGGCTTAATGTGTTTTCCATATGCTTATATGCGATAATATAAAGCTTTTTACTTGCGTAGATTTTAACTTCATGCAGTATTTGTAGGAATCTGTGTGTGGCACATTTGGTAGTGGACTGGCATCAGCATGCGTAGTTGATGTTGGAGCTACCAAGACAGCAATATGTTGTGTAGAAGACGGAATATCTATCCCTACTTCAAGGTAAGTATAAATAACTTTTATTAGAGATTTATGGTGATGGAGGTGGGATTGATGGCAGTGATGAATTTTAAGGGAAGTTTGGACTTTATTGATGTTTGAATTAAATTTGATTTGAGGTTTTTTGAATAAATTGTTGTTGGTACTTGACCCAACTAAGAAAAAATTTTTAGAATTTTTTCAAAACACGTTAAAACTTTTTCATTTAAAAATTTGTTTGAATTTTAAAATAAAAGACCATCCTCGTTTTTGTTATTGAAATATGGCCTAGAGGAAAATGTTTGCCATAATATATCATCTGTGAGTATCCCCTTGCCAATTGAACTTTTTGTGCCAAACACCAACCTGGTAATATTTCGTGGATGGGCATCTGTTAAAAATTCTCAAATTATTATAATAATAAATTGACTCGATGATGAAGTAAATTTAAATAATTTTTACTTTCAATGTATTTTGTTCTGCAAAATTTTTGAATTTTTTGATTTTAAAATAATTACATTTCAATGTGGTAGGGACTATGCATAGATTGCTTCCTTCTAATGATATGGTCGGCTAAAAAGTTGGTTTTTTGTGATTCTTTTAAAATCACAGCTGTATTTTTGTGAAGTTTTTAGAAAATAGATTGGGCTAATACCTAATAATAACCTAATTTTTTTACCTCAAGAATTGGGACACGTGCTATTTTTTCACTAAATTCAAGTTTTTCTAAAAATTTATGCTTAAGAACCAGTTATTGACTGGTTAAAGTGTTGGCTTGTTTGTTCGTTCTGAGTTTCAGTGTCAATTAAAATGTAAGGATGATACTTTATGTGTAAAAGAATTTCACATTAGTTCAATAATAATAATTTTAAATTTTGTTCTAAATAAAATGTATAAACATTCATGATGAAGCAAGTTTATAATGGCTGATGATTAAATGCAAATAGTAAAAGCTGATAATGAACATTTGTCAGGGATCCAATTTAAAATTGATAAATGTAATTTTTTTGTAGATTGAGATTAAACTTTGGTGGAAATGATATAACGAGGATATTCTATTGGCTATTAACATCAGTAAACAATTTTTTAGTATTTTTTTTTTGATAAGTTCACAGCCAGAGAGCTAGGTAATATTTGACGATTTAAAATTATTTAGTAAATTTCCAAATTTAGACTCAAAGTTTTATTCACAAGGTTAAAATCTAAAGGCCAAAATGCCATTAAGAAATGGAAGCTGAAGAGAGCGTCAATACAATTTTTTAGGATAGGTTGTCCTGGTGAATTTCAGGATTTGACTAGTTAAAAAAAAAGAAAAATTTAGGATTTTAGGTCGGTGGCTGTGTTCTCTCTCAAAACTATGAAATATAAAAAGTTCATCTAACTGTTAGTGGAAATGTTTATTTTGTTTGAAACAGAGCTTTTTACAACTGAGTTATATGACTTTGCATGATTTAAAGCGGGAAAAGTATTTAAAACAGTTTATTTATTTTTTATGTCAAAAAAGATTCCATAAATTTTCCCTTGTCTGTCTGTTACCAATTTTTATTAGGGCCTGTTCATTGCTTTTTTGAAATTTTGCTTAAACTAGGCTTGATAAAAACAGTGAAATAACTGTAGGTTTTTGTATGTTAAAAGAGCTGCCTGGGAACCATTATTCGTCAAGCTTCACTAAATTTTGTTTGAATATAGAAGATCAAAGTTCACACACTATTATTTTTTGCTTGAATTATCGTCTTCTAAATAATTATGTTCTGTGGTTCTATGTCAAATTTGCCAACTTTTTATAGTTTGTGTGCGTGCGTAAACAATTTAAAATCGTTAAAACGTACAGCACCTGTTGTAAAGTGAGACCAATTGAAGTAGATGCTTTAAAAAGCAAAATGCTGTTCATGTAAAAATTCACGGTGTACCATATGCCACTCGCCATTCTCCGGTGTCGAAGAATAAGGGAAATCTCAAATTAAAAATCAAATATATTTTCTTTTGCCGAATATTTACTCTAATTTCTGTAAACTATTGAAAATTATATGTTCATTAAACAGATAGCGACTTTAGCGTTAAAACTAATGATATATTCAATTAAAATTGCGTTGGAAGATTTACAATAGGCTTACACTAATAAAAACAACATGAAACGCTAATAATAATTCAATTAAATTTAGATTTCTTTCCCGTACAATAATATTAACATCACAGATGCACTGGACATACAACTGTTGCAAGAACTTAAAGAAACATTTTGTCATCTTTCGTTAGTAAGATTTGTTTATTTATTTTCTCGATGTAAACTGCCCATATGTACTATCCATATCCTTAAAAGTAAAATATACAAAATCGGTTCTTAATTAACTAATGCGATTTTAAAATAGATTATAAAACAAAATGTAGCTGTCCAAAATTCGCCAATGTAATTAGCAATTTGAAAAGATTCGGCTGATGTTTTTTTTTATGTGACTTATAATTATCCAAGCTTAAAATTAGTTCTAGAACCTACTACTTGTGTAGCGCAAATCGTAGGACAAGCAGCGTTTTTACTTATAAAATTAATACTTTGGTTAATTTTAAAATTCCTTTTTTTTAGCAAAATATTTGGTTGAAGATTGCACCAAGCCAAAATTGTCTTAGACATCGCATTTTTTCTCACACTTTACATACCAAGTTGTTTGTTTTTTTTTTATTGTAATTGACGTACAAATACTTGCTATCAAACCTTTCTTCCTGCTTAACCTGTCTGCCAAATCAGATCTTTTTTGTTAATATGCTGATATTGTTCTTTGAAGCTCAGCCTGTTATTTAATATTTGTTTTGCTTCTCATTCACAGCTTATTTAATTTAAAAGAAACATTGTTTCGTATTATTAAATTAACGCCAGATGTCTGCAAGTTTTGTTTTTAGACGCAAACAACAAACATTCCAGACAATTACAAAAACAAATTAATTATGATTAAAACAATATCTCAACTTGTCAAAATACTTCTACAAATTATTTTGCTTGTTTAAAGCGGGATTTTTTTTTTTTTACTTTATTTAAGCATATGTTTTAAATTATTTCTCTTATTCTTTAATCCTGCTTTATTACTCGTTATCTTTCTGTTATTTTCCCAAAAAATTTAAAACTTAAAAAAGAGTTTGGTTTCATAAACTATTGTTTAATTCGAAAAACCGGTTTAAAAGAAGAATGATGCGTGAAAACTACACTATAGATTTTAACATGAAAGTAGTTGAATAATTCTTCTATTCGGTTGTACTTTAAGAATATCAAAATAACCATTTGAAATATAACATGTGCTTGCTACTTGCAAACACTTGTCTAAGTCTAAGTCTGTTTTTATAACATTTCGACGAGTCTTTTTTCTTAGTTTTTATTTTTATCAGAATGAAAAAAGTTATCTTTATTTTATTTTGAATATGAAGGTCAAGCAATGGTTTATGTAGCAGTTTCTTGCAATAATATGATGTTATTATTATTATATTTTTATTAGTAAATAATAATCGATATTGAGCAGACTAACTGTTTTCTTGATCGGTAATCGTAAAAATATATCACGAATCAATTTTGATTTTCTCCATGGTGGTGTTGACATTAAAAATTGCATTGCGGATAGAAAAAGAAGATTGACTTGATGAAAAGCAAACATAGGCAAAAAATAAGTTTAGTGGAAATGAAGAATTAAATTAGATATTTAGTTTTGCACATTTATTTTAAAACCTACAGCTGGAATGGGAGCATGTTGGAGCTGATAATTCTGAAGATGACGACAAGACATTTCTATTTATCTCCTCTTATAAATAACCGGGGATAATAGTATAGATTTTCTCGAACTATATTTGATAAATGAAATCCTTGAATGCATTGTTACTGAAACAAACAAACCGATTTGCTTGTGATTTTTTGAGAGATCAACCAAGCAAAGCGATTAACTGATACCTGTGTACCTGGGAGCCAGTCACAGTACTTTAGATGAAAACTTTTCTTGGACTTGTTAATATAAATGGGAATCATCCACAAATCCAATTTGAACATCTATTGGTAAACTAATGAACTATGTGGCGTGATCGGTTCAAGATCATACTCAAGTTTTTGCACTTTATTGACAACAATGACCCTATCTATGACGCTAATGATCCGGGCAAAGATCTCTTACATAAGATAAGACCGTTTCTTGATGTAATGAGAGAGTGTTATTGGAAAACTCTACTCTCTGCGTCAATACTTAAGCATTGACGAATAGCTTGTGTTGTTCAAGAGTAAACTTCATTTCTGTCAATAAGTAAAAAAAAAGTAAAAAAGTAAAAATCTTTATTTTAAATTGGAAAATTTACAACGTTAGTAGAAAACACTAATCAAATCCAATTGTAAAAGTACATAAACTAAATAATATAATAAATAAAGGGTTAAAAGAAAATATATCTATAATTAGGCACAGATCTTACATTTGCAGT
>JAUZNK010053430.1:0-15651 GCA_035046665.1 Euphysa ruthae
ATATTATATATATATATATTATATGTATATATATTTTTAATAATAGAATAGGATACAAGGATAAATAAATCTATTTCAAGGAAACAAAAATGTCTTTAAAAATCTTCTTTTTACTGTAGAGCATTGGCAATGAAAATTGTACCATTTTAAAACTTTTTGATAGATAGTGATGTATACAAGAACATCACTGAAAAAAAAATGAAACATTTGTTAACCAAATATTAATTTATGAATGATTGATTTGTTTGGGCGAAATAGGGTTTAACCCGGAAATAAGAAAAATAAATACCAAAGCTTATTTTGATATGAAAAGAATCGCAATTTAATGGTGATTAACCGAAAAAACCCTCACAAATTCTCATTTGGGTGAAAAAAATTACGGTAACTTTAACAAAGGTGGGTATTTCTCTAAAATAGCTCTTTTTATACAAAGTGTAAAAAAATTCATTTGACTATAAGTCAAAGTGACCATGTGAAACTAACTAAAATTTGGCAGGATTGAATCATAATATGATTAATGTTTCGTTGTCGAAAATAAAATTTATTAGTTTTGTTCGTGCCAAGCCGCCAATATGTGATAATTTGACCAGAAATTGCTTTTTAACTTCAGAAGTTCGCTACCACGGCTTACGATCGGTCAAAGATACATATCAAAGATGTTTTAACTTATTGTGTGACTGGCTTGAACAGAAAGAGAGTTACACACTTTGCCTGAGTTGCATTGTGAAATGATTGCAATTGCCGACTCAACTGATGTTTATACTGAAAAAAGAATGTAACTGACACATAAAGTGCCAAAATGATGTTAAGTTCAATGAAATAGTTTTAATAGATTTAATGTGGCATGCCTCAAGGCTTTCAAGTTATCTGATCAACGATATATGGTATAAAAACCAGTAAGATAGTGAAGAAGAATCAAAACGTATAATCTGTACTGCGGCCAAAAAATTAATATCTGAAATGAGATTAACATTGATACATATTAGGCATTAGACAAACCTAGCTACCAGTAAAATAAAAATAATAGGTAAGCTAAGAGAAATAATTCAAGAAAAAAGTGATCCCTGATTCTTTTAGAAAAAAGATAGATTATTTAAGAATCGAGAGAATAATATCCGGGTCAAACTTATCATTACTTAAAGTACTATATGCACTAAATAGTATTAGAGAAATTTTATATACTTCTAATTAATTCAACTATGTTGTCAAGGAGGAGTATTCTGTTTGGAGTAAACAAAAGAAAGCGCAAGAGGAAGTGTTCAGTGGTTTCAGATTCAAAGATTCCACAACTGCAAATAGGAACAAGCGTATCAGCAAAATTATGACGATATTAATGCCTTTTAAAATTCCTAAGGCCAATTCAAAGGGTCTTTTTCGGATTGACTGAAGGATTGGAGACCATATTTGTATGTAATGCTGCGAAAAATACAATGTTATGAAAGGCTATTTCCCGATGGCTACGCGGGCACTTCCTTATTGAGGCTGCCTTGGTAGCAAGTTGTAAGGATTATTCCTTTCAACTATAAAAGATCAGATACCTGACGAAATTAAAAAGGAAAACAATGAATTTAATCAAACAGAATTTATAGATGCCAGCTGTGAAGATGATTACGATGAAGATTCAGACTCGGAGTATGATGAAACAGAGGGTGTTGAGCTCGATGATGTTCTTACCTCTATAAACAACGTAAAAATTGAGAAAACTCACTTTAGAATAAACATGTGAGAAAATGATATAGAAGTAGGATTACAATATATGGAGTCGGGCGGTGCGTTCAAATTGATTGTAAAACTGTTAAAAGAATTAATAGAAAAACTGTTTAATCTTCACGGACGGCCAGACTTTGGATACAGTATCTGAATTATGTTACAGATCTGAAGAACTATATAATTGCAGAAAGATCAAGTAAATGGGTTCTGTACCTAGATAAGTTAAGCAAAATGAAATTTTGTTTGCAGTTACAGTTCACATCGATTATGCTAAGAGTTCCCTGCTTCCTCTTCAACAAATGCAAGATTTGGACTCCAAATTCCCATGGATATATAAATATTTTATAGAACAAAGATACCATACAGTTCAGTGATCGCTACTGGGCTGGTCTTTGAGCCGATCTCATAATCGGACACGTGATGATGCGCTCAATAAATAGCAGAGGAGGGCTGACCAGAGGAAGAGTTGTACCCAAATGATTTGGTTAAATAGTATTTATCGATGTGTTGGCGTACATGACGCAATGACCAATTAATTAATCAATTAATTAACCAAACTTAAACATCGAGCTAGTGCACGTGGAATTGAAAACTAGCAGAAGAAAATGGGACAACCACGGTACGCTGTTCTACATGGTTCAATACTCACATTCCGTTTGATACGAATTTGAGATAACATAGGGTTGGTTAACGGGATTAACAGCATCACATGACGTTAAGATTAACAGTGACGACGTAAAGAACGTTGAACATCTCATTCAAAATAAGCTCGAGAATGTATGCTTCCAGGAAGTGAAATTAAATAGAACAGATCGAGTTTTACACCAGCACGTCTTCAAACAGCAATAAAGATCAGCAAAGAACCTGTTCATATCGATTACCTTCGCTCTACCGTTCGACCGCTTTATTACAACTACAAGAATATATCCCTGCTCAATCCCAGTACGAACTAACCTCTAAACCAACATCTCTTTTCAAAAAACGATTTATAAAAAAATTTACAAAGTCAGTAATACGTAACCATCTAATGGATGGTGAAATTCCATCAAACACTATATTAAACTTGTGTGTGATAGCTGATGGAGACCTTCTTCACAAAGTTTAATGGCTTCCAAACTCTTATAATCTAGCGGAACATAATGCAAACACGAGCTTATTCGCAGAGCAGTTATGTTTTAAGGTGATATAAACATAACCGACACATCTATGCATGCTACAGCGAAGATGGAGATTTTTTTCCGCAATCCACACAATAAGACAGAGCTGATTAATATTCTGCGAAGTCGATTCGAATCAAGTGGGATTGAATCAGAATATGAATAGAAATCAAGTATATGCAGTTGTCTTAATAGAGAGAAAAGCACTCGATTTCGTAGAATCAGAAAGAAATAAAGGTGAAGATGTAACTGCTGTAGCTGATTATACTGATATTCTTGTGTTACTTATGTATCATTGGAATTCAGATATGGAAAATTTATATTTTAACATTAAAAAGAAATTGAACAATAAGTGAATACCAGAACAATGTCGTATCAGGAATATAGTAAACAACCAACCACTTACCACTTGTCTATTGTTTGCACATGCATAGGGAGGGTCAACACAACCTCTGCAGTACACAAACAAGGGAAGTATATGTAGCTAAAAATGAGAAATAAAAAAGACATTTTAGTTTAAATATATTTATTTTTACCCAAATCTATAGACACCGAAATCCGGTATTGAAATGAAAATGTGACGCTGGAATTTTATGGAGAAGTTTGACTTTGAATATATCATGTCTTACACATAATATGTGTTTTCAGGAAACAATAATAATCTTGCTGTGATTGAGGACGAAGGAATTCCAGAAAATTGCTTTGTAGAATTCTTATCTCAGCTGAAAGTTATTGGTGCGGCAGGATTTGAAATTTTCACAAAAAGGCGTGTTTATTGGTATATCTTCTCTTAGTTTGTATAATTCAGCCCAGGTATCAACTCCACTACTAATGAAATTCAATTTCTATCTGGAAAATATGTGCATCATGTTTTCTAATTATCAAAATTGTTTTTTCAACTACAAAGAGGGAAGTACTGAAAACCTAAGCGTACTGCGACATGCTAAACTCATGCAGATGCTTGCGAAGTCCAAAACCATATAGCCAAGTGATTTGCCTCCATCAGAAAGGCTTGCGCATTTTCACTCATTGAAGGTCTATTTACAGATGGCACAACGGAAATTTTTTGATCTTCTCTGCTTAGATGCCGCAGACTTGGGTTGAAAAATGGAAAAAGGTTACTTAGTTCCAACCAAAACCGACCTTGATACTGCACCATAATTTCTTTTGAACCGTGTCCACTGCAGCTGTTGAACAAACAAGCTCATGTGGCAAAGTTTTCGTGTAGCTGCTAGATTAGTTAGATATAAATAAAGAAATGACCTAAATAGTATCAATATAAATTTCAATGAATAATCAAGTAAAAACAAGAATATATAAATAAAAAGTTTAAAAATATTGAAAATAAAATTAATAAAAAAATTGGAGTGCAGTAAAGTATATAAAAATTTTAAATATTGGGGTAAAATAATTTTTTTGAGAAATATCGGAAAGATATTATAAATATCGGAAAGATATTATAAATATCGGAATGATCTCAGCCAATAATACTTGTAAAAGTCCTGCCAAAGCACAAAACATGCGACCGACTGACTCAATTCCACTTCCCACCCAAGAAGGTCTATTATGACCCAAAAAATATTTTTAGGGATGACAATTGCCAAAATCACAGTTTAAACTGACAACTGGAAACTGACAAAGAACCTTCGTAGCCACAGGGATAGGCTTATAGATTTGCCCACTCCTACTTTATCGAGATGTAGGAACATCGATCCAAAGCAGTCCTTATCTACTCCAACACCACCATTCAAGTAATTTCCAATCACATTACATACTTTGTGATAGCGAATCACACATTTAGCAATTGATTCGCCAAAGATAATAAGCTCGCTGTGACTCTTCCATTAACCAGCCAACTTTATTTCCTTGACAAGGAGTTTTGGCAACCGACAACATGTAAACAAATGCAGCAGCAAACCAAAAGAAAAAAAAGCAATCACTGATTGATAAGATAGTCAGGGATAATTCATTTTCAGAGCGATAAATTTCAAACGATCCAGGGCTCCAAGTGTTTTGCAGATTTCGCGAAAAGCCAATACTGCTCGCAGACTAACATCAAATCAGTTTTTTGTGTTATCTTTGTCAAATATTTTGGATGAAAGCATACTACTATTCCAACCACAAGATAACCGCATTTCTTGAGCCAATCCATTTTTGTTTTCCAATACCATCAATTATTAACTTTGACTTGTTATGCTTTCGCAAACCTTTATATATTGATTGTTTGGATTGGACAATGCAGACAAAGAGGCATCAAATTGGTTATTCTTATTGCCCACTTGACTCTTCTTTTCTTAATTCTGCAAGATTTTTCCTTTTGCCATTGCTTTCCATATTGTTAAAAAATCTAAATTAAAGTAAATATACATAAAAACACATAAAATGTATAATTGGGATTACTGATAAAAATCACTTCATCTAGTTAAGTAGTCCTTGCAAATCAGGATACAGATTTATCCCAGCAATTTAAATATAATAAAATAAATCACTACCATCTTGATTTAGAAGTTATATAAAAATCCAAATGTTATTTTCTGAAGCCGTGTTTTCTCTGTACTGACAAAATACATATTTCTTGACATGAAAATTTGTTTTTGAAGGAAAAAAAAATTAGGGAATTTCTCAGAGGAAAAATATGAGAATTTCCGAAAAAAATGTCACCTAGATGCCTTTAAAATTTGTGAATTCAAAAACCACACAACCTACAGAAAAAAAATACTTACATGTTAGAAATCTAAAATATATTTTGCCTTAGACAATGTACAAATAAAAATATGAACAAACCTGATTTTAATTTTGGCATTCAAAACTTATTTTAGAGAATTATTTAGTTGATTGTGTTTAAGTTGCTTTTTTTTCGATTAAGCAAGTTTTATAAACAAGATGCAAGAGTGGAAGTGACAAGGGATTTGGATGAGGGTCCTTGTATCCAAAAATATTTAGAAAAAAATAAAAGCAATAGAGGGGGTAGTGGGGATTTAGTTAAAAGCACTTAGAGTAAATGGTTTGAACAAGTTTTTCATGTTTAAAAGCTCTCTTTAGAAATTTCCTTCCCAAAATTATTTTTTGAACACTACCACAGTGGATGTAAAATTTCTTAAGAAAAATAAATAAATTTTAAGCCAACCAAATTTAGTCAGGGGGAAATTTGTCTCTGAAATAAATGTTTTTCCGGTCATGTTTATTTAAAACTCGAGAGTAGAGTAACTTTTTGACTAAGCCAGACCTTTCAAGAAATTTTTCAATATTTGATAATCAACGTCTTGCTTAGATATATTTTCACTACGTTTCTTTGTGACGATTTCCTTCTTTCGTGTAATCTAATTCTGAAAGCGATTTTACGCTGCTTTAGCGTTAATTCTCTGTAAATAAAGTTTGGTCTCCATAAACTTTTGAATAATAAATTTTGGTTTCTCGTACCTTTAAGGTGGCCCTATACTTTAAAAAAACTCAAATTTTCAAAATAATATTTTTAGATAATTTCGACTATGGAGAAAACGTTGGTGTAGTTTATTTTCCAATAAAGCAAACGAAAATTGCATTATTTTGAAACAAGGTCGTAATAATTCACCTCAAAAAATTTCATAGAAACGCCCTTAGCAACCAAAATTTGTACCCTTCCATGTCTTAAAAACCATGTTGCTCGCTGGCTAGATTGCTTATCAGCTTAAGTTAAATGTGGGAGTAAACTGAGTTATTACCATATGCAAAATGATAAACGTGGTTGAAAACACTTTATATTTTCCTAGGTATGTTATTTAGCAAATCGTTTTTTTTTTTTTGTTAGAAATGATACTTCTGCATCTAGAATTAGTTTTATGTGTTTTATATGGTTTCTTCCTCATTCTATTTTTATTCATATAATATATAGCTGTATAACAAAGTTATTGGTCTTTATAGTGAATATGAATGAATAATAATACCAGAAAACATGAATTTACACTGCGTCGGAAAACTGGTAATTCAAAAAAGATCTGTTATCTCGACATCTGAACCAAATAGTACTACTCTTGTTCTGGAATCTACATCAGCTCAAAAACTGGAAATAACACCAAAATTATTGTAGAGCTAATGGTACAGCAAAACTTTCATCCAAATTTCACTCAAAAATCAATTCACATTTTGAATGTGACCTATCACAAACAAAAATATTCTCCTTATTGTTAAATTTTGTATCTGAGACAGAACCTTACGATTGGAGCCAGTCATTATACTTGTATGCGTTTGGGCCACACACCTATTCGGGTTAAGGAATCATTTGAAGTCAATAACGGGACGGTGGTTCCAATGAGAGAAATCGGCAAAGAGCATACCGCCCTCAAAACATTTTGCGGTTTGATGAACATTCCACCTGCTATGCATATAAAAAAGTCTTTCAATGAAATGCAACCAAGTATTTTTCAGCATACGAAAGTGTTGCAAACAACTCCTTGCACACGGTAAAGGTTTTAACGATGCTACAGAGCCAAAGGAAGGCGTTATGTATGGTCTTGGGTTCACAAATTTGAACAATCTTTATCTTCTCGAAACAATATTTTTGGTTTTTCTCATCTCAGAACTTCAAACTTATTTTTGTCTGTTAACCTTTTTTCGGGACGCTGCGCTGTATATATTTATTTAGGTTAAATTTTCAAATTATGTTCGTTTTGTTGAATTTCTATTTTATCTTTGGATATTTATTTTTAAAATTAAATTTTTTGAGTTTGAAGTGTGTCGCTTTTCACAATCTTCCATTACGAAAAAGTTTAGTCTGTGAAAAGCCTTACGGTGGAAACCTCATAACAAAGCATTTTTTCTGAGATATTTTTCAGACTAAGTCATGCTAATAAATACAATTTGCATAAAAATTATAATTTAGAAAAAAAATCCAAAATAGTGGCTTCACATTGGCGGCTTAGACCCGGATTATCAGAGAAGCAGGTCGGTTATTAATTTCAAAGCCATTTATCAAAATGACTTAAAACTTGGTAGAGTTCTATCATATCAACCACCTGAAGCCAATTTTAATGTATCATACGTTCAACAATCAAACATCCGCATAGTTTTTAAAATTTGGTACAGAAGTATAGCTGACAAGCACAGAAATGAAGCTGAACTTTTTTTTGAATTGAGCTTCTATGATTTCAGTTTTATTGTTTCACGTTAACAAACCAAGTATGGGATCAAGAGTCTTCGTATCAACAAGTCTATAACTAGTCAGTTATATTTTCAGCAGATGAAGGTGTCGAAAAATGTATTGATTTTACTTTCTTATCGGATGCTGAAGTAGATATGGTAGCAGATAAGTCAATATTTCAGAATTTTCACTATTTGCAATATTATTTACACCCATAAAACTATTATTTACATTGTTATATACAGTTTCTTTTTTTACAAACTCCATGTCGTTTTTTTGGGAGCTTTAGTACGTTGTTTTATTCTAAAAGTTTTGACCATTTTCGGCTTATTTTGAAAATTCTTGTTTGCCTAGATTTTACCTTAAACAGGGTGATGTAATATCCACCTAGTTACCAGACTTTTTTACTTATACATTGAAAAAAAAAATACAGGGGTTTTGGGACCCTAAAGTCGTTACTAAGGAAGCGTGTGTAGAATCAGACAAAGAAAAATGTCCTAAATCACTTAAAACTATGTTTTTTTTTTAAATATAAAACCTATTATTACATGTTTTATCAATGCTTGATAATTTTTGGGGTGCTTAAACCTTAAAATGCTTTAAGGTTAGTTTTTAGGTCATAAAATGGACCTTTTAACACAAGTGTGCAAAAAATGAGAACAAACGGATTAGTTGTGAAATGACACCCTCACTGGCTATTAAATAAACTGAAAAATTGCTAGAGAAGAACAACGGTAAATTTTAAAGAAGACTACTCCAAACCTATATAAAAAATAAATGTAATCAATAACAAAATGATTTTAAAAGCCTCCAGCTTCATAAGAAGGTCCTTCTTCTGCAATGTTTTTATCTTTGGTTTTCTATTTTTTGAGTGTCTGTCGAGGCTTCATCTATGGTGAAGATACCTTGTACACTGACAATCGTTTGCGCAAAATTTTGTTATATGAGCGCCAGAATGAATATTGATTAAATACAATGTATCCAATTCAACTTTCTTTCCATAACTAAAGTTGAATCTTATACCCCAAAACAAAGAATGTCTTGACCAACATGTCGAATTAGGATTTTGCATACTTCACATGATTTTGACAGTATTGGTACATCAAGTGCCTTACCTGTGTCTACAGAAATTGCGGCAATGACACCTAGTATTGACGAAAACCCTTTTCTTTGCCACGTACCATCAATAGACGTCAACAACTTCATTACCACTGCGTAAACTTGCAACTGTATCAGCGATACTTTGTCCAACAAGTTTTACATGCTGTTTTATTTGAAATATGCCCATTGCCTGATTTTCTTATAGGCGGAGGCATGTCCAAGTAACCGCATAACTATGTTAACGGCGTGTATCCAATCCCAATATTGCGTCATTAACTTTTGTAACTTTCTCCAATTCTTTTGAAAATTTCAGGAGTTGTTTGTTTTATATGAAACACATGCATTGATTCATTTTTCGAAATTTTGAGGTTATTGGTTTTTGAGATAGTGCTGAAACTTTGCAAATCTTGGGCAAATTTTTTATCAAAAACTATTTTTTGCATAAAGAAAAAACCCTTTGTTAAATTAAGCTGATTCAATAATAGGAACATTTTTTTTTATTCCAAAATTATGGACCGCAGCGTAAATGGTACTTTTTGGTCTCAGCGGACCGAGAAACAATGACCGAACAGGAAATTAATATTATAAATTTTAAAAATATTTTTGACAAGACGAAATTATATTTAATTTCGCTATAACTCGCATAATCAGCCTCAATATTTTCAACTCAGTCATACTTTTAAATTTTTTAGCTGTAATAGTAGCGTTGATTTTCGGTTTAACAGATTTGCTGGCGTTCAGGTATACCGATATTCATCACACCATATTGAGATCACTTGAAACAAATTCGTTAGCACATGACTTAATCAATTTTAAGGATTTTTTTTTCGCGATAGAGTATTGATTAGTAGTTGTGTTAGGCAAATAAGTGAACAAACATTTTATATTGAAATAAAATACAGACCACGAAAAACCAACAGGGTATCATCGATTTTATTAGTTATTCTAATTAATTATCAAGGGGCCCCCTTTAATATAGATTTCTTTAATGCAAAGGAATTTTCTCTAATGGGTTTTGGCATAAACAATAAAACTCGAAATAGGGAGATAATTCCAAAATCTAACATCTTTTATTAATAGAATGCATGACATAATTCAATCTCTGAAATTTTTTCTTGTCAATACCTTTCAAAGAGAAAACAAGCTATTTTACTCATTACACAAGCCCTATCCAATAAGAACGTCCTCCAGGGTTGTGTATGGCAGTTTGCTGTGGTTCAGTAAAGCACCACTCATACCAGACCTTCATTTTCGATACTTTTCTCCAAAAATGAAGACTCACACTGCCTCCATCAGGGCAATATATAGGATTTTTTATAGGAAAAAAGGCGGGAAACCAGCTGAACATGCCCGGCGACCATGTGCGAGGGTGAATACTCAATTTAACATCCTTATATAAAACCATATCAAAGAAACCAGCAACACCATTGATCATGGCACCTTTTTTAACATTAAAGTCTAACTGTATATACCGTTGATTGTTTATCGGTTCATCATAATTTGGGTGAAAAAATTCAAAAACAGGTTTCGGTTCATCCAAATAATTGACATTCTGAAGACGTACTACATAAGGGCATTCGAAATGAGCTTCAGGAATTTTACCAACTTCTTTACATGCAGTAACTTCTGCATAGAGTTTAGCAGACGATAAGGGGCATACATATGAAGTATATTTGCATGGAATACTAATACCACCATTTTTGAGAAACTTTTGAGCACCATCTAAACACTCTGGCGACAGCTCATTGTCACCAAAAGAGCCCAGTAACTCACTTACTAAAATATCAGCCTTTTCAGGTGCTTCGTAATGTCGCATATCAGATGAGACCACAGTCACCATCCCGTTCCATTCCTCGACATTTAACGTTTCAAGCGTTACAATGGCGTTTGGGTTTTTTTCGACAGCATACAGCTTTACTTTACGTTGAGCATCTTTTGCAGCGTTAAAAGAAGCTCGAACTAATGGACCTCTGCCGGCACCCACTACCATTATAACCGTAACTATCTTGTCAGCCTTTTCATCCGGAACAAGATCCAGCAATGCTTTATATACAGCCTGTTGATATTTCTCATACTTCACGGGATCCTTTTCAAATACTTCGTAGGTTTGCGACTCTAAATTTTCCATAAGCGGTTGTAGTGGTGTTTGCAGGTAATCCTCATACCCCTTTGCGAACTGTTCTACTGTGTCACTTACATCCCGAGTCATAAATAAGTGGTCCAAATATTGGTAATAATACGTGATGTTCTTATGTATTACTGCACCAGCAACAATAAACTGAACGTTAAGTTTATAAAACTTTTCTAGCATTTTTTGTGTATCCTTGCTTAAAACAGGGTAGCCCTTTTTATTAGTAAGAAAAAGGCTTGTTGGAATAATCACAGCTTTAAGTGGCTCACCTAACCATCTTTTAATACAATCATCATCACACACAGTTTTTGAATTTAACTCAAGAACAGGCGCAAGCTTACGGTGATTATCGCAAAGGTTGCGTATCTGGTTCCACCACTGCCACGAATCAGTTGGATGCTTACCA
Organism: Euphysa ruthae; assembly: GCA_035046665.1. Taxonomy (NCBI): domain Eukaryota; kingdom Metazoa; phylum Cnidaria; class Hydrozoa; order Anthoathecata; family Corymorphidae; genus Euphysa; species Euphysa ruthae. The sequence goes on from JAUZNK010053430.1 coordinate 11,622, forward strand.
AGTTTTGGCATAATGCTCGAAGAATTTCTCATTGTGTTGTCACATAGTTCGTATTGGGTTTTGAATGGAACATGGACCCATATTTGTTGAACGTGTGTGTTGAGTAGCGTGTCATTAATAATTTGTGATAATTGTAAGTTTTCATGTCCTTTTAAACGAACCATAACCGCAGGGAGACTTAAATGACAGGAAAAGGCTAGTTCCTGTTTCATAGCCAGTATGGAGTCTCGTTGAATTTTGGGACACGCTGAATCAACATTAATCCAGGGAGAAATTTTACCAACAATTAAACTACTCCAATCAGAACCAGGCAATAACAAGTCACTCCTCGTGAAAGGCCCTTGACGTCGAGGTCCATCAGAAGAATCTAATTCTCTTCTATAACGTGGATGCACGAGAGGTACTGAAATGAAGTCATATCCGGATCCTGACGCGAGTGCTAATGCGTCACGAATGTCAGGTAAAAATGTGAAGTCACGGCCACAAGAGATGTGAGATTTTTCAGATGACATTGTATTAAAAAAAATCTAGAAAATAAACATATATTAGTTTAACAACAGAACAAAAAACATAAAAAAATCAAAAATAACATATCAAAATGTTTTTTTTTTATGCACTTTAATTTTCTTTATGTGACATTATGTTGATAGCAAACAACAACAGTATTTAAAAACGTTACTTAAAACTTCACATCATCTAAAACGACGGAATATATTTTATGTTCAGACCTCAGATTAGTTTTGAAAATAATCATCTAAATGCACTTATTTTAGAAAGCATTTTCAACTGTACATTTTGCATTCGCATGAAAAAAATAAGGGAACTTTTCATTACCTAGAAATCATTATGACTTTCCATTTAAATCTCATCAATTTTTTCCACACCCATGGCGTGCTACAGAAAATTGCCTTTTCATCACAACTACATATTCCATTCCCTAAAACATTCCCAGTCATCAGGAATCCACCAAAATTGTTATTTTGAATTTATGCTGCGCTGGTAAATTAAAACAGTGATAGAATATAAAATTACACAGTAAATAATTTCGTCTTAATATTATACATTGATATATAGTGTCAAACAAACAACAGAAAAGTTTTGTTGGAAAATACCAGATATGGTTCCTTAAAACAAAAAGTTTAGTTTATCTCAAACAATATTTTCAATATAGTTCAGAAGACAAGACTTTGCTAAATCAAATGTGTTTTAGGCCTTAAATAGAACTTCCCTATAAACATAATAGATGGTGGTTCCAACAAGTCACATTAAGCAACCTACCTATTTTTTAAACAAATTTAGAGTATTGTATCGGAGAAATTTTGATTTATTTAAGGTACTTTAGTGTGGAAAACCATTTTTACTTAAAAAAAATCCTCCTTATACTCTTTTCTTTTCAACCTTCTATAACTTAGCATTTCATTCAAGAAAAAACTCCCGACGTGTGAAATATTCGAATTAAACAATGTAAAGCTATTTAATTTTCTTTCATAGCAAAATTTTAAATTAGTAATATATTCAAAGCTTGCATATTTTTTAAGACTTAATAATTTATTCATAAATCTATTTTAATGATATTTCATAGTAAAATTTTTCAAGAAATCAAAAAAAAAAAAAACTTTTGTGGAAGCATTTTGAGATAAAAAATGTATTCCATTAATAACATGAACATAAGAGAAAAATTCAAGCGAGATTTATGATGGAAAATTATCACATATTAGACACAGTCCTGAATAACAAAAATTTTCAATATGTAACTAAATAGCTAAACTCACTATCACAACCAAATTTTAATAAAAATTTAAGTTGAATAATATCTTAAAGTTAATGCCAGGTCTTAGCATATTCAAACAACCAAAATCTTCAAAAGAAAATTTTTAATTTCAGCAGCGAGTGCAAAAAATAAACAAATCTTTATTAAAGTAGAGGTCTATAGAAATCCAAACAAATTCATTACAGGTGTCCATATTGTTCTCAATATAACATACTAATTTAAAAAGCCCATACTATTTTTTTTAATTTTTGAAAATAAAGTTACTGATAGACAGACAAAATATAAAAGTTAAGAGGGGATTTATAGATTTCTTTATCATACACCAAGTTAATATACAGCACATTTGAATTGCAGTACTATGTTGAAATAGTTGAAAGTAAACACGCTGATATAAAGTTGATTTTCAAGGAAATATCTAGGTAGACTGTCCATTTGAAATATTAATGGCATCCATCATTGCCTTGTCTTTTACGTGGCGGTGCTTTAATGATGTCATCAACACGCAAGATCATTTCAGCAGCCTCAGAAGCAGATGTTAATACTCTAAATTTTACTTTAAAAGATTCAGTAATACCTAACGTTGCCATATCCCCTATTTCACCTTTGATCATATCAAGTCCTGCCGTTTTATTTCCAGAGGTATGTGCAGCACGTAACTGCGACACTAACTCTGAGCTGTCGTAACCGGCATTGTCCGCAATAATGGTCGGTATTTGACGTAATGCATGTGCATATGCTTCAATTGCCATGGCCTCTTTTCCAGGAGTTTCTGTAGCTAGTTTGTTAACAGCGTTTGCCATGAGCATTTCAGAGCAACCACCACCGTATACAATACGTGTTTCTTTAACAGTTTGTTGAAGAACACATAAAGCGTCATGAAGCGATCGCTCAGCTTCATCAAGAATTTGTTGAGTAGCCCCACGTAACACAACACTGCAAGCCTCACCCAAATCTACTCCAGAAAAGTGAATGAGTTTGTCTTCCCCAATCATAACTTCTTCAATAAGTTTACAAGTACCGAGTTTAATAAGCTCAGGGCAATGAAATGTTGAAACAATTTCTCCACCAGTTACCAACGCAAGGCGTTCCACTCCTTCAAAGTCTGCATGTTCAATAGCCATAACACCGGCGTCTGCAAAGAGTTGTTCTGGGTAGTTATATATAAGCTGGCGATTAATAAAACAGTTTATACCATGTCCCAGAATAAGATTAACTTTATCTTTCATCTTTTCTTTTTCAGCAAGCTCTAATTCAGCAACCTTGGCAATTGAATCAACTCGCACGCGAGATCCAAAAACTTTGATTTTATCTGCATCCATAGCTGTATTAGCAATTAGGATTTTTGCATTTTCTATTCTTTTTGGTTGATTGCTACCAATTTTTTTCTCCAGCAGAAAGCCTTCATCAAGAAATGAGTCATCGAGTGAGCCTCCTAATTTTTTAATTATTTGGATTGCGTCAAGATTTCCACTACTTTTAAGACGCATTACAGCATTAACGGCTAGTTCAGAAAAATGCTCTCTATGCTGGACGAGAATCTTTGAGCTGAGAGTTGTTCTTGCAATGTTCATTAAATCTTCTCTAAATTTTTTAGGGTTATCGCCATTGTCGTTAGCAGAATCTTCTAAAGCCTTGCTAGCAGTCTTACAAGCTTTTCTCCAACCTTGTGTGATTGTCTGTGGGTGAATTTTCTGAGAAATTAATTTTTCAGCTTCGCGAAGGAGTTCACTGGCTAGGACAGCAACGCTAGTGGTACCATCACCAACCTGAAAATATAAGTGAAAAATTAATTGTACATCTAATCCACGATATTATTAAAGTTTATTCTGGTAAGTTATATCTGTCAAAAAATAGAAAAGTAAAATAAATTGAGAACACATAGTTTCAGTGTAAAAATTCATATTTCTAAAAAATGTCTAAACTAAGAACACTGAATTTAATAAACCAGGAATAAAAATAAATATAGCTCCATAAACCACATTTAGACTAAAACCAATAAATTCATTTCAGTTCTTAGAATTAGAGATGACAAAAAAAGTTCCAGCAAAACAATTTATAATTTTGTATTACATCTTATAATACATTGAGAGTTCTTGAATTGATAATTGATATACCACTTTAAAATATGAGATTTGCATTATAGTAAAGCTATAAGAAAGAGCGTCGTCAGAGCTGAAGCTACCATAAATATAATCTAATCATAAAAAAAAAAAAAAAAAAAAAAAAAAAAAAAAAAAAAAAAAAAAAAAAAAAAAAAAA
>JAUZNK010053441.1:0-15651 GCA_035046665.1 Euphysa ruthae
TTTTGAAGGTTTGATGAAATAACTGCTTTATAGGTGATATTTTTTGCAAGGCATTTTTGACTAAGTGGGCATTTTTCCTTGTTGATACAGTTGCATGATCGTTCTTGTGGCGTATCTTGTTTAGTAGATGTAACTTTTTTGTTGTGGGCACTTATTATTGATTTGATATTTGGCATGTAGCTGTAACTAACTTTGATGTTATTTCTATTAAATATTTTTCTAAACTTGTGATGGCTGGGAAGGTGTTTGCTAATTAGTTCGAGAAATTGTTTACCTATTTTTGTTGTAACACTTTGATTATATGGGGGACTGATTTTTCTTTGTCTTGAACTTTTATTTTCGACGTTTTTGTTTCGTTTGTATTCAAACTTGTGGCTGATAGAGGATTTTCTGAGAGGTTCTTGAAAAGTTGGAAGAGCTTGTTTGAACAGTTCTTAGTTAGAAAATAATTTGTTTAGCCTGCTTTCTACTGCGAGTGGTAATTGTTTTAATATGTTTGGTGGGTGGTTGGACTCATTATGGATATAGGTGATTTTATTTTCTGACTTAATATACGGATAATGGGTTTCGTTGGTGAGGTTTAAGGTGACGTCGAGATAGTTAACGATTTTCATGTTGCATTGAATTACTATGTTCAACCCATCTGTTTCGAATTTTTTTTGGATGTTTTTCTTTATTTTTTCCATTTCTGGTCCACTTTTATCTCTGAAAATTGTTAAACCGTCGTCTCGGTATAATCCAATATTGTCTTTATTATAAGATGAAGACAATTTATGCAGCATGTAACTACCAACGAGTTCACAGATCTCTGCTCTGTCGTATGCACCCATTGTTACATCAAATAAGCCACCCTCTAGCTTTATCCAAACTTCCCCTCCATTGAATAACAATGATTTTCTTGCATGTGCAATTATTTTTTTATCCTGCATACTAATTTCTGTGTGCATGCTTGCAAATTTCCCATTGCACTGCAATTTTTATATTTTAACAGTTTAAATTTATATAAAAATTATATATAAAAAAAATTATTTAACTGAAGAATGTTGACGAGAGTCAACACGAAACTTTAACTATTAAATAATTTCGTATTTTTTCATCATACTTTAAGAATATTCGCTCTGTATTTATACATAGAGCACTCTTTCATGAAAAGAAACAATAAGAAGATATATATATATATATTTTTTTTATTTTCTTAAAGATTAAAGGCCTGCTGAAAATAAACCGAGTTAAATAATAATAATAATGATAAGCTTAATCAATTGTGTACGAAGTATTGAAAAACGTCTATATATAAAGCTTATCAAGGTTATAATCTGAAAGTATAGCTCATGTAACTTAGTAATATATTAATACATGTCACATCTCTGGTAAAGATATATAAATTTGCAATCACAGTAATTAAAGTTTTTTTCATAAAAGTAAAGCTATTAAAAAATCTATGCATCAATGATTGCTTGGAAAAAGGATTAGTATGAGCAGTTTTCATTTTTATTAAATTAATTTCTTCTTATTCTTATTCCGTAATAACAAATCGTAATAATAAATTAAATTTCATTCTGTATATCATTTTCAAAAAGTTAAGTTTCAAACTGCAAATCTTTTAAATTTGTAATTCAATTTGCTAATCAGAGATTTTGTCATAAAAATAAGGTTTGCTATAGGAAAAAGCAAACTTTAAAAATAGTTATCGAACATTAAGTATTTTAAGAAAAACAATTTTAAGAATGCGTCCTTTTTATTAAATGTTTCATTGTAAAGCAATCAAAATCATTATATGAAATTAATATGGGATATAAATTATAAATTATAATGGGATATATTTATAATAAAAAAAAAACAGACTATAGATTTAGTTCTATAGATATGTCAACAGAAATTGGAAAAAAAAGATATACATATATATATATATATAAAAAAAATAAAACTCTATAGCCAGAGCCGCTGGAATGTTTTTTCAAACGATAATAATACTCTAAGAAAGAGAACGTGCGCTTCCTGTTTAATGTAATAAGCATCACCATAATACCATTTGCAGACAGAAAAATGTTTTGGAAGGTGAGTTAAAAAAAAATAGATTAAAAATTCATCACATTCTAAAAACTACTCACACGTGTAATAGAAACACAAGAATGTTATAACAAACAGCAACAACTAATGTTAGGGATTTAGAATTTGGCAATAAAAAGATTATCATAACTCGTGAATTAAAAAAAGGTTCAACTTCGAACCAATAAGAAAGGAAAACACGATCATAAAAAAAGAATGACCTAAATGTTGTCCAATTAAAAGCAGAAGGTTGAGTAAATGCATTTTTTGTATATGTTTAGTCTGTTTGTCCATTGGAAAACCTATTGTAAATCAAAACATTAATAAGTTTTTCAAATTGTTTTTCTGAACTTTCAATTATGTTGATCGGTTCCAGTTAATTGTTTTTTTTTTCGGTTTGATACCTCACGCTCCACAACTCCACAAATTAACCGTGTGTGAAATAAAAAGACCATAAGTTCGGTTCAAAAAGAAATGTTTTTTCATTATCTGCAGCATTGTTTGATAAGGTATATAGTAGGAGTAATCAAAAAGTTTTTTTTTGTTGAAAACTTAGAAATAGAAACAAATTATGTGAAAATTAGAATAGTTATTAAGGAAAGGGAAGGTAAGAGAAGAATCAATTTCATGTGAAGTGTAAGATATTCATCAAAAAATTACTAGACGACCATCCGTTTAAAAGTCTGAGGAGGTTTAAATCAATTTACTTCATCCACTTAATGCTCGGAAAAAACCTAGTGAAAAAAACCTACCTAAATGTGCTTGAAACGCACAAAATACATTCAAAGTGCTCTATTAGGTAAGATTCCTGGAAAAGTATCTTGACACAGCATCACACATAAACCTCTCGAATGAATCAAACAAGAATGTAATTTTTATAATAGGTGACAATAAACTTGTCATAAGAAAAAATTAACAAATAATTGGAGGGGAATTTTCAATAATGCTGAAGGTGCGATGAAATTATCAACTCACTCACTTACTCGGAAAAAAAAAATTAAAAAAAACTACATGGAGTTAAATAATCCTTCTGTGTATATTTTTATTGTTTTTTTTTTTGGTTAATATTTCAGAGTTCAATTGTAGAGATATGTTATAAAAATTTAAAAAAAGATAAAAATAAAAAAAATAGGACTCTATTTATCATCTCATTTATCGGAGTTTTTTTTGCAAATCTGCAAAAATTACCAAATTAAACTAAATTAGAGAAATAAAATTAAAAAAAAAAAAAAACCCATGGTGCAAAAGAGTAAGTCTGAGTTATGTAAAGTGTAATCATTAAAAATTCATGGTAGCCAAAGCAACACAAACTTGTTGTTTTAGTGTTATCTCCAGGGAGGATGGATATAATGGATATTTTTAAGGTGAATTATTGAATTTCCACACATAAAAAATACCAAAGCTAAAACAAACCCTTTCTACGACTTGAAAGATAATAAATGGAGTTAATTTTTTTTTCAACACTTAATAAAAAACCTCCAATCATATTTATATATAGAACTTAACTAACTTAACTGTGAAAAGACTCTATCAACCTTACCCTTCCGTCACCATGGTAACTGGTTGTTAACAATCACTTACATATCTCAAACTTAATCTTGAGCACGGTTCTACAGTATAACAGTCCCTGTTCTAGAAACAAAATTGTTATGTCCGTTATGTCACGTTTGTATGTGAGTTTTACAGTATAAAAGTCCCTGTTACAGAAGTTTTTTGTAGTTAATGACTGTTGTGCCGTATTTTAATGTTACCTTTTTTTGTTTGAGCTCAGTAAAAAGAAAAACATTAAATTGTATGAGATATTGGCTAAACACAGTTTGTCAAAGTTAGAATTAAAAATTAAAGCAAAGTAATAAAAATGCTGTTTTTCGTAACTGATTTACTCAATTCAAAAGTTAGAGAAAAATTATACGGAACTACCACAATCAAATTCCCAAACACTTTTTATGGTTAATGTTTTTGGTTGCAAAATTTATTCATCTTTTTTTAAAAAACAAAGAATTAAAAAGATTGAATCTCTTTAACATATCAAGTTATTAAGACGTTCGAAAAAAATGGCGCATAATGTCTAATTAGTTGCATAGTCTATTGGGATCAGAATTGATTTTTTATTTTCTTCATTTGCATTACCTAATCATTCTATATAGTTTACATACCCCATTCAGATCGACACTTATAACTTGTAGATCTGAGCTAAAGTTCATTTTCATGTTAGCTTGATAAGCATTTTCACCGAGATTTTTCAGCGTTGCAAGAACATCAACTTGATACACAGAACCATAGATAATTTCTTTTTGTTGTGTTGACCTTAAATAATACATCCACAATTTATTAAATAAAGCATAAGTTAAAGATTTAATAGTATAGGCTAATAAGTATAAGTATGAATACCTCATAACATGATTCTGATAGCAGTTTTGAGCTAGGTCTCCAGAAGTGAAAATATTTGGCTGTGGTCAAGTGATTTATTTTTATTGTATATGGTACTGTAACTCAATGTAAAAATAATGATAACTTTTTTATTAGAAAATAACAAAAATTTTATTAAATATACTTATTTTAGAGTTGTTTTAGGAAAAAAAAAAGTAATAAAATGGACACTGCTACATACTTGGGTAATGAAAGATTTGCAACTAGATCAAGATCAATGCTACAAGTGTCATCATCACCACATCTCCTTAAGTATGTCACCTATAAATTAACAGTTATTGAATATTATTCAACAAGTATCAGGCAATACTGTCAATACTGAGAAAACACTTTAGCATTAAAAATGCTTTTCCAAAAAATTTTTACGGAAAAATATATTTGAACGTTTCAACATAACCAAAACTCAAATTCTTTAAAAAATTCCCTTTCAGATAAAATTCAATTTAAATCTAGAACTGGGCCCATTAAATTTAAAAAGTCAGGTCTTATAACTCTCCAATTTGTTCATGAGAACATGCCCACACTTCTTCTCATTTAGATAAATAAAAGCTGTTTTATTCTTACTAACACAAAACTTGAAAGTCGTGAACTTGAATAAGTATAAACATATATTACCTCGAAATATAATTCCATCTGATTAAATCAGCCTGAAATTTACTTTTATAAGATTTAAAAAAAAAAAATTAATAGCTACATTTATCTAATTAATAGTTTTGACATTCAAAGTAAGATTTTTGTTTCCAATTTTATTAAGGTAAAGCAGTAAACAGTCTACTACATTTGTACAAAGTAATTAATTCAAGCAAATAATGTATGAGTACAAAAACAGAGAAAATCTTTTTATTCAAAAAAAGACAAGGGGTTATGGTGTCTACATAAGTTAAGAGTCTCTCATTGGTTTTCACTAAAGTATGTAAATAATAGCAACCGTAAATATGGACTATTAATAATAATCAGCGCAAATCCAACATTCCATCACAGCAATATGGTTGGCATAATAGGTAAAAAGATCTGGGAATTAACCCTAGTGATTAAGGGTGAAGACTTAGGTGAAAATATGGCTAGAGTATTTTAGAAAGTAGAAATATTAACTAAATATGTCAGTTTAAAAAGACTACTAGACATTAGAAATGCGGAATTGCACAAATTTTTAAGGCCTGTAACAGAATCACTCAAAAAGGGTAAGATCTATTGATAAGCTGTGGAAAATACTTATATCACAAAGTTAAAAGTAAGTAAAAGTTAGCACCTTTGTGTACATTTGTGCTTAAATAATGACAATCCTCCATCAAAAGATTTTCAAAATAAAAATCCTAGCCATAAATGTTTTTTTTGTAGACCTGATTAAAGTTTTTATAAATAATACCTTGACTGCACTAGTAGTCGTACCAAAGATATCAACAATTGGACATGTACTGGGACCACAACCAGTCAAACTTTCAAAAGCTTTGTACTTTGTTGTAATTTCTACAGGTTGTAGTATGTCAACTTCACCCTGTAAACACATAATTTCATTTTACATGATAACAATAGGAGAGTATACCTCTGCCATGTATTTAAAAATTCACATAATTTCCTCAGTACCTTACATATATTTTCACAGAATAAGTATCTTGGTAAGTAAACTAACCGATTTTTGATTTAAAAGCATTCTTTTATTTTCCCAAGACACATTTGTTTTAATTTTAAAGTTAAAGAAAATATTAATAAAAATTTTTAAATTCAATGCCAGAATTTGAATAGTGATGTCACAAAAAAAACTACATAAAATAACATTAATTTCACATAAAACATAATCTCAATTTTTTAAATGAAGAAAGTTAACAAAATTATTTTGACTCACAGCAATGGCAATGTAGACAACAGTAGATATAGGTGCTCTGATTTCTTTTGTTAGAGTGACGTTACGCACCAAGTCATTTTGCAGAGTATTTGTAGTTGGATTTAAAAAAAATCCACGTTTTCCAACCACTCTAGATTTATCTATTGTCAAAGTAACCTCAACAGCTATAAAAAGAAAAAAAATTAAAAGCAGGAAACAAAACTGTCATAAAGAAAATTTATTGAAACTGTTTCTTTTAGCCATCTTCATGAATGAAAAAAAAGCAAGCCTGGCTAATCTTCAAATTTTGTAAATAGTAAAACAAAAGCAGCAAAAGAGAAACTTTAAACTTTAAAAGAAAATAGTTGATGTTATAAAATGTTGCTAAGAGTATCTATGTTTCCAAGCCACATTACTCTATCTAATAAATATTCTTTCCAAAAATATGTCAGGGAGTCTTATTCTAAACACACATACACAAACACACAGACACACAACTTTCACTCAATATAATTTTTGAAATTAAAAAAAAAAAAAAAAAAATCAAACTACTTTTTCAACCTCCTTAAAATGAGGAAAATTCTGGTATTTGAAAAAAAAAAAAAAATGAAAATAATAATATAAATATAATAATATAAATATTTTCTAAAATATTGGCAGAATCAGGACTTAATTTTTAAAGAAAATTCAGGTGCCATTTCTAGAGAAAATTTAGTTTCAAAAATCTTCTATCTTCAATTTTTTTAAAATAATGATCTAAAGCCTTCAAAAAAGTCTCTGAAAAATCTGATGAACACTGAAAGAGAATTTTTTTTTTTAGATGCAACTTTTAATTTTAGGGTATTCCTATCTAATTTATTAATTTAATCAAGCACATTAATCTAATTTCTATAATCTAAATAGCTGGTAGATTTTTTAAAAAATAATCCATGCATTAAGGTTTATACATAGTAACTTTTATTTCTATAGAGAAATAAGGCAAAGTTACCGACCCCTTAGAGCACAAAAATGGCTTATTTAATCATTGACTTCAAAGATATCAAAAATTTCAGAATATCAATATTTTGCATTCTTATTTTTTTAAATCTTGAATTTTCATTATTTTTTTCAATCTTAGAACAGTTATGCCATATCAAACTCAGAAAAAAAGTGATATAACTTCATAATTTATAAATACATAGTTTATAAATATCATATAATTCAGACTTTTTGGTAAGGTTTAGCTTCTTGCCAGCTATGCAACGAATAAAAAAAACCCAGTTTGGGCGTGGTTAAATTAAATCTATAGCCTTAAAAAACCTATATATTTTCTTGTCAAAATAAGCACGACAAACTCTTTGAAGTATCAAATACTTACTGAAGTTAGGCAAGTTTCCAATACCTTCATATTTCAAATTAACTTCGAATTCGACGCTAAAAACGAATGATTTTTAAACTGCAGGGTACGTGGAAAGGCAGCAGCAAAGTCAAATCCTGCCGCATCACAAACACAAAATTGAGATTATAAAAACAATGATAAGATAATATAGATAACAACACATGAGACTTACTACCTGCAATAGCAGTTTATCATCTCAATAATATATCACATACCATTAATAGTGTAATTATGTTCTCATAGATAAACAAAAGACAGCATAAGCGACATTTCCAAAAAATTCCACAATCATTAAAATACTAAATCCCCTCAAAACATTTTAAACAACAGTAATATAGTGCAGAGTAGGCATTGCTCTTGTGATTTTTGTCTGATCAGGAGGGGGTGATTACAAAAGTCTTAAATGGAGGTACTGATTATAAATTTAAAGACAAAGGACTGATTATAACTCTGAGGAAAAAGGACTGATTACAAAAAAATTGCCAGTATGAAAATATTTTAAACAGAATAATGATCATGGAATAAATAAGCTAAGGCCCAATTCAAAAAAATAAAAAAATAGTGGCTTAACTCACCAATGATAACGAACATTATCTGGACCAATACAATTTGCATTTTCAACTTCAACTGGAATTTGGGTAATATTGGTTGTCAACTGATCGGAGAGTGTAACAATAGGTCGAGTTCTAAATGAATAATAGTCATTCAAAAGCTAAAAACATCAGTAAAAATAACAATAATAATAAAAATTATAATTATAAAAATTATAATAATAAAAATATATATATAATAATATTAATAAAATGAAATATTCAACATTTATAGTTATGGCATGTTAACACTTATTAGTAAAATATCTTTTTTTTTCTAATCTTAAATAATATTAAAAGAAAATGAAAAGAAAACACATTTTAGTATTATTTTCACTTTAATAAGGCTAAACACTCCCTATTACTCGACAATATGAGAAACCTCTCCAAATTTGAAAACATACACATCACTTCGCGTTCCCTTTTGCTTCATTGACTCCATTCCTTCTCCCGCTTACTTTAAAATTTACCCTTTTAAAATCAAGCTAACAAGCTTAATCATTTTTATGCAAATGAGCAGATTTAGAGAATCAATATATAAAGGTTTGTGAAAGCATGGCAAGCTTGTTGGCAAGCCAAAGTTTAAAATGGTATATGGTAATTGATGAGAGAAGAAAACTGCAACAGAATTCAACAAACAACACAACTTCTGAAGCTATCAGTGATTAATATACAATAAAGCTGTAGCTAAATAAAAATAAATTCTCTTTTGACAGTGCTGAAAATATTTTTTGATTTAGTTTTGATCTATTAGAAGAATTTTTTATACCAAAAAAAAAAAAAAAAAAAAAAAAAAATATTGTTTTTGATTTAAAAATATATTTCAATTTAAATAAAAAAAAAAAAAAAAAAAAAAAAAAAAAAAAAAGATTTCAAAGTATACCGCATACGAAGTGAAATAAAAATATTGTTTTTGATTTAAAAATATTTTCAATTTAAAATGAATTTAAATTTAACTTATAGTATGCAACACTCGCCTTTGTAAAGACATGAAATTAAACATTAAAACAATTTGATGTTAACATTCTAATGGAATGTTAATGATTCATTTGTTTAAACGGTTAAGTAAAATTTTCTGTGGACAGGATTGAAATTATTTTGATTTGGTAAATAATAAAAAAGACATCATATCTTATTGTTGATTGAATTATATGAAATATTTTTGCTTTGTTTACCGCGTTTAATTGGACCAATGAGAATTTTTTTTTAAAAAAAACCCAGTCATGATTTGCCTTAATAGTTATTAATTTTATACAAAAAATCATAAAAAAGTAATGTGTGAATATGGTAATATCGACAGACAAATGCCACTGGACTTATAGGACCCTGTGTGTGTTTAGAAAGCAAATAATGCTCTTATCATTCTTAAGTAAAAATTTAAAAAAAACAAAAACTCACCTGAACACAAAAGCTTTTGCTCCACTGTAAGCCCCAATTGCAATATCTAAACACAAAATTCAATCAAATTATCAGCAACTTTATGCTATATATAAGGTAAGTTTAATTTGAGAAGGCCAAATACTAAAAAATATAGTAAGCTATATATAATTTGGTAAAAAGCTACAGAAATATGTAATTATACAGTACTATACCAATAAATTAATGAATTCATCAAATTTTATTTCTTTGAAAGTATTTGAAAGTAGTTAGTATTTTTGTAGTAAATATTAATTTGTTCATAATGCAAAAATAGAGTGCAGCAAACCATGCAATAAAATCTATAAATTGAAACACTTAACAAATCAAATAAAAAATCAACTTGACTGCTAAAGCAATTAATTGCCTGTTTCAACATGTTTCACATTTTGCAAAGTGATAAATTCTAAATTTGCCTATTTTTGAGAGATAACAAAGTGAATACGTTCTTTCCACATAATTTCCTTAATCAAAATTGTTAATACTCAAGTTTAATTTAAGTCCTTTACAAATTTACTCAGAATGTTTTGCAAAGATAAAGCATAATATTTATCCTTTAAGAATTTTTTTTTGTGACTTATTTATAAAAGAAAAACATCCAGTTTACTCGTGAAACGTTGAAACATATTTCAAGGAAAACTTTCAACAGAAAAAATTCATTTTTCGCCAATAAAACAATGAATCCAAATGAAGAAATAACTTATTTGCATACATGCATGGCAATAACAAAAAATGGCTTTAATAAAAAAACAGTAATACCTGGGTAACTGTTCCCATCCATGTCAAGCCCCCGAGAGAGTGATGAACCAAATCCAGATTCTGTTGGTAACAAGTATGGTGATGCTAAGATTACCTAATGAAAACGTACATAAATACATTAATAAATACATTGATAAATACATTGAGTAAAACAAATTCACATTAAAATTACTGGAAAGAAAAACAAATTTATAAACATGATCATTATTTGACACTAAAACAACCGCGTATAAAAACAAACAGCTTTCGTTATCTTTCGCCTTCCTGATTATCATAATAATCATAAAAAAGGATTTAATAAAAAAATAAAAAAGCCAGAAATTATGCTTTTATTATCTCAATATTTAAAAAATCAACTATTGTTTATATTATTTATTAAAGCAAAAATGATCAACTGGTATTTATATGGGTCAAAAGGTCAACAGGTATCCATATGGGTTAAAAGATCAGTAGGTATCCATATTGGTCAAAAGATCAGTAGGTGTCCATATAGGTCAAAAGATCAGTAAGTATACATATAGGTCAAAATATCAGTAGGTGTCCATATAGGTCAAAAGATTCTCTCTAACTTCATTTAAAGTTAGGAAAAAAAAAATTAAAGGGTGAATTTATTTGAGAAATCTAAAAAATGTAATTTACACAAAAAACTATTTCTGACGAAACTAATGAAAACAAGGCCTTAGCTTAAAAATAAAATAAAATGGATCATGTGACCAAAAATTTATTGTGAGCCACAACCTTCAATCATTTTTAACAAAAAAGTGAGTCAAATTTTAATTTAAAAAAGTTTATTAAAGATTTATGACTATTTGCATGATGTACCCTTAAAGATTAAATTGGTAAGATGATAAATATCACAACACATTTTGTAAATTTAATTTTGATTATTTAATTCAAAAGAACGTACCACATTGAGGATTAATTTTTTATAATCAGAACTTTCACAAATTGTCTGACAACCTATTTAAATGAATATATAATAGTGAAGTTTTAAAAAACATAAATTAATTTCTCAACATAATATAACTAAAAATTGTAGCCATTATTTTTGCAGGAAAGTATTGGAAGTCGAAAGTCATCAAGAGCATATAAAAACTTTAAAGCAGATTATGGACATTCATACTGGTTAAATTAATTTTACATATAATCTCAAATATGCTAAAATTATTTCTAGGAAATCTTTTGCTAAGAAATAAATCATTTTACTTGACTATACTGAGTCTTTAGTCCACTAACACCACCATTGTATATGTAAACTGCCCCTCTACCATCTGGACCCCCACCAGGTGCTGCTATGGCAACATCTATAACAAATAGTTTATTTTGATGTCAGTCACATAATTTACTTAAAGAAATATAAGTAAATGCTAAGAATGTACAATTTAAGATATTGTACTTTTTAAAAAATGAATAAAAAAAACCTTATCTTTTAAAGTCCCAAACCTAACCACTTAAACCAAATATCATACATGCTTTCTGAAAACATGACTCTGATCATCAGTAAATAAGACCTTCCTTGATAGTTTGCTTACGAACGATCATACTTTATCCCAATTTCAACATGTTAATTGTTTCAATCAGACTACATTTGGGTCACTTCCAGAATTTTGATCCTATTAAGAATTATAAAAACATTTTTTTTAATCCATTGTAAATTACCTGAAGACATGAACAGGTTTGTCTCCCGAAACCTAGCAGTAATAAATTCTTCAAACTCATGACATGAAAATTTCTTTCTCATAATAGTAAAATTGAGTTGAAAAACCAAAACATTTTAAATAATTCTTTTAGCTTTTATAACACATAGCTTTATAAGACAGTTATGCTATAGTTATAAAGATTATCAAGATACCCCTCATTGTCCAATGAAGCTCTGTACTATACTGACGTATATTTTGGTAAAAAACAGTATGTGCAAAAACGTCAATTTGAGATATTCACAAAAAACTCCTCTTTTTTAAGACTTTCCACTTAAGTTTATTTCATTTTTTTGTACTAAAAAAACCTCTGGTAACGCGTGGACTAATTTTTTCAATGTTGAGTATTTCTCAAGATAATATTACTTACTCCCTTTTGCCAAAGCATAATAAGAAAAATGTTATTTATTTCTTTATTTTTTCAATGAAGGAAGTAAGAACATTTTGGTAACACAATTTCAATGTATTTATTTCATAGGACTGTTTGAATAAAGGTTTTAAAAATAAAGCTTTAAAAATAAGAATAAAAATAAATTTATACAAAAAATTTATTAATCTGAGCATAATATCAACAAAGTATAATCTCAATTATTGAGTTTGGTTGGAAATTAAGTGGGAAAAAAAGTTTTCAACGAGATCCTTCAAGGGATCATTTGCAGGTAATTCATGCCAAAAATTTTGACAGTTTTCAGGCACCAACATACTGCATAACAACCTTGTATTTTTGACCCAGAAAAAAGAGACTTTGTTGCCGTACTATTAAAGGATATATGCCTAATGTGAATTACGCTATGTAGCTGGGAAAACGTTGCAAACATGTACCAAAGCAATTTTCTTGGAAAAATGATGAATTGGAAGAAATGATTCATTTGTAATCGATAAGGTAAATGAACGAATGTAAAACCTATATTTTTAATATATTGGCTTTTATATTATTAATAGTTTATTTTATCAAAGTGAATACATTTATTTTTGTTCGTATTACAACAATATTTTTAAATTAACATTTGAAAAGAAACTATTAAAGTTTTTACTTCCTTTTACCACAATAAATAATTGTAACTTTCTTCCTTTTAACAAACTACTTAGGGTGTTTTTGTTACTTACTCCCTTTTACCAAAGGAAACGTCAGTAATGTGATTTGCTTCCTTTTTAGCAAAGTAAAACAGTATTTTGGTGTTACTTACTTCCTTAAGCCATGTCAACTTCGGCTATAAAGACACTTTTTTTGAAAAAATGAACAGCACCATCAGATCGAGCGTCCTTCAAAACATAAAATTTGCAAAGAAAAAAACAATTTTCGAAAAAATGTCACTTACTGTCTTTTACCAAAGCATGTGAGTATGATTGAATGAAATATCACAAATAGAATAGCTATTTGTACAAAATCTTACATACATCTTCTCTATAAAATTATCAATCAACCTATGTGCTCAGATAATGGTCAAGGAAATAATGTTTAACTATAGTTACCTAAGTAATTGTCATTGTTCAAATCACCAACATTGCTAATAGTAGAACCGAATCTAGCTCCAGCTCTAGTTTCTGCTTCTAAACTGTCTTTTTGAAGTTCTAAACCAGTCTGAAACAGTGAAACCATTACTATTTACGTGTGTAGTTTTCTAGTTAAACTGATGCATTCATATTCAAAGTTATACACATCACAAAAATCAAATGTATATCACATATTTTTCCAGAATCTAAAATGTCAAGCTATTAGGTATTTTTTTGGCCAATTCAGATTACAAATGTTAAAATCACTGACACACAAAAAAACCTTAAAACATGATCTTTATTTCATAGATTTAAGCAAGCAAATGATAAGAATCTGATCAGTAACAGGCAAGGTAAAAATTGAATAGATGTGTAGGTAAGGAATGAGAAAAAGAGTCCCAAAAATGACTGAATTAAGTCAGGTAATTCAAAATTAAATGAACTTACAAAGACTAACGCGTTCATATAGATATATACTTTCCCTTCATCATTTATTTTAGAATACTGTGGTGAACCGACTAATAAATCATCTCTCCTGAAAAATGGAAAAATACGAGAATTAGAGTTCTGCACTTTGAAAACAGTAAAATGAGACTTTATTTTTATACACCGGAAATGATAAAAAAAAAAACTGATACAAATAAAGTAGTTTACAAGGACACAATCTTTTGACTGGTTTGTAAACTTATGAATTGAGAAAAATTCTAAAAATAGAACCTATTTTTGGTAGATAAATAATTGGTATGACACTCACCCATCATTATTGACATCTACAGCGCATACAGCAGCACCAAAGTAAGAGCCTACCTAAAAATAGGAAATTTTCTAATTAGTTTACTCTCTATTTTAGAAATATTCATGAGAATAACGCATTAGAACACAAAATTACTGGAAAATTCTCCAGAAAAATAAATGAAGGGATTTTGAATCACCTTAGTCTAGTTTAACTGCTGAATTCTTCAAAACTTTAAAATAACAGTTAATTTTCAATTAATGTTATTTTATATAAATAAAAAAATATGTATTTCAAAAAGTGAAATAAAAACCCTTTTTAGCAATATGAAATAAATAAGCTTTCATAGCGTAAATAAATCGGCTTTTGTAAATATCTAAAATATAAACCATGCCTTCCTTTTCAATAACCTTCAAATAATTATAGCAACATCCATAATCCCACTGCCACATATGCCTACTAACAACTGTATTAGAATTTTGAAACACTAACTTTTCAGCCAAGGTTGCAATCATCAAATGCTTTATAGAACACTCCACTTAACTTCACTGGATCTTGATAACTGTTTGTTGAAAATGTTCTCTAACCTTCTACTAAATCTGTTCCATAAACTGCACTTGTAGATTGATAGAAATGTGATTATAAGTTAATAAATATAATAAGAAGCATAAAAAAACAAATAAAAAATTACATACAAAAATTTTTTGATTGTCAATGTGAAAACAAGTTTAACCCACACCAGAAAGTTATTTTTATCCTTAGCGACCCTGCTATTTTTCTAAGAAACTGTATTCTGATCCCAGCCATTTTTTTGAAAAAATGAAAAAAATTTTTTTTTTTGTTTTAAACCATTAAGTAGGGTGTATAAACATTCTGGAAGATGAAATTTATGTATTTAGAACCTGGTGAAGCTGCTATACTGCTTAATTTTAAATAAGATAGCAAAATAACTAATATTAAAAATAATTAAAGCTAAATAAAATAACTAATCATACTTTTTATTCATAATGTATTTCCCAATATAATCTTTGTATGTATGGTTTCAATCTTAACCCTTAGCGACCCAGCTATTTTTCTAAGAAATGTTATTTTGATCCCAGCCATTTTTTTGGAAAAATGAAAAAAAATGAAATTTTTGTAAAACCAGTTTTTTTTGTTTTAAACCATTAAGTAGGGTGTATAAACATTCTGGAAGATGAAATTTACGTATTTAGAACTTTAGAACCCGGTGAAGTTGTTCTTTTATACTGTAAAATAAGATAGCAAAATAACTAATATTAAAA
>JAUZNK010053452.1:0-15650 GCA_035046665.1 Euphysa ruthae
AACTCCAACATCAAGTGGCTGTAAGGCATGACTTGTGCTGGGAGGGATACAGATTATAATGATACTATTATCCATAGCTGTTTTTACTGTATTGTAAGTTAAATGGGATCTGTGTCCATCAAATAACAGATTTACTGGCTTTGTTAACTCTGACATGTATGGAACAAAGGTATTGCTAAACCAATTTTCGAATATTGTATCACTCATCCAGCCGCTTGGGGAACTAGCATATCCTATATTATCTGTCCTATTTTGACACCAAATACTATATAGACGCAGACCTTTATAGATAACTAATGGTGGCAAGTAATTCCCAGCAGCAGAACCACAAACAAGTACGGTGTACATTGCTTTACCATAATTTGGAGTTAGAAGGTAGCTATATTTTGACGATTTAAAAAACATTCTACGCTTGTTTGGATCAGTCGTGCAGCCTGTCTCATCACAATTAAAGATTCTTTGTTCTGAATTCTCATCTGTTAAGAACCCATTATTGTTTAAAACGTCGTAATACATTTTAAAAAATCATTCTAGGGTTTTTTCATTGAGGCTTTCTGCTCGAGCTTTAGTGAGCACCTCAGGCTTTCGTAGCCTTACACGGTCGCCCCATCTCCATTTAAAGCTTATGAGCCAGTTTTTTTCTGGCAGGTTTTCTTTGAACCTGGTCTCTTTGTTACTACTGTCTAAGTAAGTTTTAATCATTGATTTAATCTCATCCGATCCGATTGTCCACGCTAGGGATGAACACTTTTCAAGCGCTACCACAATGAAAAAAGACCAATGAAAAATACCATGATATATTTACCATAAAATAAAATTCCACAAGTTTTTGTTGCTAGTACCTGAAAATAAAATATCAATCTCTTTGTTCTTTTGTAAATGAATATTTATTTTCTGGTTTACTACCCATAAGTGTTTTAAGAAACAACGAAGAAAACAAAAAAATATTAGTAAGAAACAATGCAATTTTATTTATGGTTGTAGCTTAATAATTTGAAATGTTCCAAAGCCCAATCAAATTTTTTTATTGCATTAAATGATAGAAAAATGACTGATTATAAAACAATATTTTTCTCACAAATTGTGGCAAGCACCAGTTTAGTGTCTGGTACCAACTATTCACTCAGCTTTGGGATGGTTGTTACTCTTGGATGACAAATCTGCTTGTCTGTGACCATAGGTTTCTTGTTCAACTAATTGGGTTTTTTTTTGGGTGTTGAATAATTTAATGCAATGATAAGAAAAATTTTTTTTTGGGCTTTGGAACATTTTAAACTCATTCATTAAGTTTTGGTTCTTGACACATTCCATCTAAGTTTTAAAATTTAATTTCTGGATTAAATGTCATATAAAAATTATTGGTTGGTATAAGCTAATGGTCTATAAGCTAATAATTTAATGGTCTATGTAGACTTAGTGAAGTAAACTTAATGTATTTATATATAATGAAACTATTATTTAATAAATGTCCACGTTGAGTTAATTACAACAAGGCTAACATTGAAACATAGTATGCTGAACTCGCTATACATTATCACCAATTTTTCTTTGCACCTCACTAGAAAAATACTTACAGGAGTCCCCATAGTGAGTCGACTATATTATCAGCCGTTTCTGCACTGATAATAATATAAATTTCTGTTTAGCAAAGTGTAATGGCATCATTATCTGACTTTTCGTCTCCTGTGGTTGGTGTTCCAACGATATGTGAAAGAAATTCAATGTTAATCAATGATATGATAAGTGTTAGTTACTTAAAATGGTTTGATTAAATTCTCTTGAAAAAAGTTCTTTGTTTTTTTTTAAAATTATGAATGTAATTGAGGGCCGTAGATATTTTTATAACAACAATAAAGTTTTTGAGATTTTCTCTAAATTTTTTCATTCATTTAACATGAGTTTTGAGGGCTCATAGAGGGCTTTTTTGAACTTATTCCACCTTTTAAATATCTCCTTTTTCGGTACTGGACCCAAATGCTATAAAATGGCGTTTTAAAATTTTTTTTTGTAAAACATTACTTTTTCATGAAATTTTGCATCAAGTATTTGAATTATAATGCTACAACAGTTTTCAGTGCTGTGTTTGAATACGCTGAAAATGGTCATTTTAAACCTTAAAAAAAGCAACAATTTATTTAAAATTCGGCTTGACGATAAAATTAAGATCGTATAACTAGCTGGTGTGGCCAGGAGCAATGCTCCAAAACATGTTAAATTTGTTCCAAAAGTGATTTTCGTCCATTTTAAGAATTTATTTTATGATTTGGCCAAAATAATTTTTTCTGATGTTAGAAAAGATTGTTTAGGAATATTTTGTTATGTTAGTGATTCTGAAAATTTTCTTATGCTCATATCCCTTAAAATTCTTGGCTTAAAAATTATATATTTTTAAAAATAATTTTTCTGAAATAGTTATGCTGAGGGAAAAGTTGGCTGAAATTACTGAGTTTTATAGCGCTTTTTATGTGAGACCGAATTGTAATTTTATGCTTTTAATTTTCAAGCAAGTCTGACGATCGATATCTAGGTGTAGTTTGTGGATACCAACAGTATGGCATTTAATTTATTTGTAATCAAAGAACAAAGTGCTGGATCATTGTAATTCGTAAATACTCAAAAAACAACAAAATACGATTACAAATAAAATGACAGAAGTTTAAAAATATGACCAATACTATACAAGAAGAAATCGTAAGCAATAACTTTTTAATCACATGATAATATTCATACAGGAAATATATAAGCGCATATTGTCTACGATTTACTTTGTTTCTTAGCAACTCCGAAGTTTACTTCAATTCAATCGAATTCATTAATTGTTCATGACCTATGCACGTTAAAACCATAAAAGCTTCAAATCAACTTAAACTTTCATGCTTTATAATTTTTTTTTATTATTTTTTTTCAGTTGATCTTTTAAGTAGGTTTTAAACACCTGGACTGTAAGTATATAAACATATTTGCTCTCGTCCTTAGGTTTGTTTTATATTTTATTGTTGTTCTATTGTTTTTCTTTCCATCGTCTATAATTTTTAAAATTCTGCTCATTTCTCAGAAGTATGATTTGTTTACACAGTGCAGAAGAATATTATAAGTACGCGGTTAAATTTACAGCTAGTGTTTTGATTATCTGAAAAAATGTGTGTACTATTCTTTCTACTTTTAATTTATTTTATTGCTCATACAATGCTTTCATGAAATTTACAAACAAATTGTTTTCTAACACGTTTTTGTTTTTTGAGAAGACGAAATTATAGTTGATATAATTAATTTTAAAATAGTTTGAAGAAAATATTGTTGGTTGGCTGAAATATTGTTTTGAAGAAAATATTGATTGAATAAAATATTATTTTGAAGAGATGTAGTCAATATTCTAAAATATTTCTGCCATGGCAGACATGCAAAAGTTAAGACTGAGAGATGCAGCATTTGATTTGCAGCTTAGAACTGGTGTTTGAGGCATAAATAAAGTTTCGGGTATTAGATGAAATAATCAAATTTGACTATTTTGTATCAAAGGTTGTCTGGTTTTAGTCGCTCCAGGATAAACCTACCTTTCATCCTCACTGGAAGACCTTTTGTTATTTTATTATTAATATAAATTGTACGATTCAGGAAAAAATAACATGAATAATATGAACTTTTTGTAATCTGTAATTTTTTTTATATACACACCTATCAAAAAATCAGTCTATTTTTGCATTGCTTTGCACGCCCCAAGTGACTACTTCTTTACCCTTCTTCTTACACTCGACCCACAACGAACAAGCTTTTTCAAATCTTGTTGTCAAATTACAAATCTACTGGTCATCAAGCAGTTTGGCTTGACTAGATCCACCAAAATGAAAACAAACTGCCATTAAATTGCAACTGGCAGCATAATATATGGTTTCCGTAGGATTGGAGCATCACTGGCTATGGCGATCAACAATGATGTTAACAAGAGGATGCTCTTCTCCTCAAAGCGGACTTTCACAGCAATAAACATGTTCTTCCTTTATCAATTGAATGGTATTCCTCTGCTGATTTGATAATATTGCATTGGACAAGTAGCAATGTGCTTTTTTGCATTCATCACATTTTATATTACCGCAAAGTTTCTCTGTGTCAAATAACGCTTTGTAATGCCAAGTTCAGCAGGGTCATAATTCTTTCTGCAAAATTTACTGAACTATGCCCAGGGCATGTTCGTACTTAACATATCTACATTAACATATCTACATTAATTTGTTTGGATAAGCAAATTAGCGAAACTTTAATGGAACTTTAACGGAACCAAACTTCATATAATGATCAGGTCCTCCGTCAGAATATATACAAATATTATTATGCAAATGTCATCGTAACTGTAATGGTTCCTCATGATATCTAGTATTTCTGTTGCATGTTGAAATGGTGTAGATCTCCTGAATATTTTGTCCTTATTGGTTATGTAAGCATAAAATGTTTGATCTTAATACTCAGGAATATCGCATACAAGTATAACCGATGGGATAATTCCACCCATGTTCCAATATTATTATATATGAGTATTTTAACAGGATAGACGTATCAGACATATAGACGTATCAGTATTCTTTCAAAATGTGTCCTGCATAAATTTAAAAAAATATAATTGAATAAATTATTGGTTATTAATTGTAAATAATAAAAATAAATTGGTTTATATATTTACCTTTTTATAATTTTAAAATTTTCTTAAACTCAGTATATGATTTTGCAGCTTTTACATCAGTGTCTAGATTGTTGTAGGATTGAGCTGTCATGTAAAATAATCTTTTTTTCGCATACTGTAATTTGATTTCGATGTTATGTGTATTTTGCAGGTGATCTTGAATTGTGAAATAATTTTAAGTTGTAAAAAATATCTCTGTGAATACATTGACGTACTATAGTGCAAGCTTGTTTGTCGATTAGTGATTTAATATCCGTTACTACGAGGTTATTGCTTATGATGGAATTTGCACGTCTTGGTAATAATTGTAGTCTTTTCTTCAGTAGATTAATCAAAGTTCAAGTTCAAGTTTCATATACCACAATATCTTATTATTGGCATTATCAACGATTTAAATAATATACTTGCTGCTTTGGCTGTCAAAAATGGTTTTACCCTTTGCATTAAGCGAAGTCTTGAAGATGCTTTTTTAAGCTTATTGTTGAAATTGTCCCTTAATATTAAACAAGAATCTAAGATAAAACCAAAATATTTTAAGTTGATGTTGCAACAATCTTAGTTGACTTATAAACCAGGTTAAGTCCACGAGGGTTTTTTTGACATCCGTTTTGCGATTCTGAACACCATTGACTCAGTCTTTCCCTTCTTTAGATTAATGATTAGATCGTTTGAGTTGAAGTAGTTCAAAAGGTTTTCTAGATCTTCGAGTTTATATATTAACAATACTCAAGACTCCACTAGAGAATTATTAACGATATAACGATACTCTCATGAGAGTATCTCTCATGACTTAACTGGAGGTTTATTTAGTATTGCTACTCGGAACTCATTTAAAGGTTTATTTAATAACAATATAGCAAACTTAATGTAAAAACAAATATGTAAATAAAATGCACACTTTTTTACCTTTTTTTTTTATATATAATTATAAAACAAAATTTTTATTTTTTTTTTTTTTTTTTTTTTTTTTTTTTTTTTTTTTTTTTTAAGCAATTTTGCTCAATTACTTTTGACAATTTTAGTGAAGTAGCAGACCCCAAAACATGCCAAATTTAAAAATTGTAATTTTCAGTATTCAGTTTTTTTTCAAATAGGTATGTTGAAATTCTGTGTGATGTTAGAAAATATTGTGTTTTGGATTTTGGCAATTTTAAAATTTTTATTGGGTCTAGGCTGACACAAAACATTTAAGATCTAATCCATAAATGACATTTTTAATTTTTTTGTGTAATTATGTTCCGATTTTGCTGAATTTTGGGTGAAAATATTGTTAAAATTTTTAGCTTTTTTAGAAATTTTCTTATTCCTTTGTTACTAACTATCACTTTAGTCTTACTAAGGTTAACTTGCAAACCTCTTATTGCAAAGTAGATTTCCATGATTCTAGCTTGGCTGTTAATCCTGCGAGTGCCTCATTATCAGATATCAATAAAAACTCAGCTTCTAGAATTCATGTATTTTTACTTAATTCCTCCAACTAGGCACTCTTCTACCCCAAGCTTTTTTTTTTCCACCACCATACTGCATCTTAAATGCTTTTTTTTTTTTAAATGCCAAAAATTATAGTCAGATGCGTCTCCTGTAACTTCCTGGAAATAAAGATGGTATCTCATCCCAGCTGTTGTCTGATAACTTTTCTAGATGACTCAATCACTGTAAATTTGATGTTTTAATTTCAAACTTGCATAGTTGCCTCTGTCTAAGACACCTCCTTTATCTTTGTAACAATTAATAGTTTTGCTAAGCTTCAAATCTGCAGGAATTTCACCACCTCTTATAATCTGGTTCATCAAGTCTGTGATTATCTCTATCCTTCTTACTCTAACTTCTTACTTTTCGTCATCTCTGCTCGGAACATGTGCAAATTTTGCTTTATATTTAGTCTCATAACACTGCCTTTTTTTCTACAGAAGCAGTCGCTCTACATGCTCATGATGGTATTGTGGAATTTTAATGCTTACTGTGGTTTATCAAAGCCAAATTTTTGAACATTTTGAGCAAAAAAGGATAAAAAATGGATACTCATGGACTCTTTTTCGAATTTCTGCTTATTAAATTTTTTGTTTTGTTTTTGGCATGAACTTTGATTTCAAGGATTAAAAAAAGCGTGTCTGTTCCAGATTACCTTGATAGTTCCAATTTTTTTTTTCAAATAGTTTGACTTGTTTATGTTTTTATAAAGATCTTGCACGTTACATTTTTATTTCATTTCTTATTTTAATTTGTATTTTTGTTTTTACTTTTCATTATCGTCATTTCAATCTCTCAAATTTTGCATGAAGCTGAAATATCGCTGAAATATCCAGAAATAAAAGGGGTATTACTTCTTTTATGATCGAATAATTTAGTTTTAACTCCTATATGGATCTTACAATTAACCTCGTGCTGAATTTGTTGAGTTTCAATTTTTCAACGTTGTTTCTACATTTTTCAAAATCAATTTGGATGCACTACTAAACAAGTTTATTTGGTTTTGTTTTTCTAAAGATTTTTGATTACTGTTCTCCTTAAATTTTGCTGTGCTTTTTTTTTTTTTTTTTTTTTTTTTTTTGATTTCTGAGCCATATTAGTTTTATATTTCACATTTTTCCTTCGGATTAATTATAAATTATTTTTTGCAAGTTTTTTTTGCAACAAAAATTCAGATTTTATCCCTTTATCCCTTATTGAAATTTCTCACTGTGGTTTTCATCTTTTTCACGAAATATAGTTATTTTTAATCTCTAAGATAGGTGGTAAGTTATTGTTCTCTTAAACTCTCCAAATGTGTTACCTTCAAAAAAAAAGTTCTGTTTATGCTGGACGTATCTAATTGTTAGATTCAAGGATAGTTGACGAGTTAGCTTTGTTTGATTTCCCATGTCTATATATATAAAAAAAGAAATTATGGCAAATTAGAAGTGTAACTACCCATTTTTATCTCAACAAACATTGTATTTAGTGTTTAGACTACCAAAGAATAGATGTAAACGAAAATGGTAGCCAAAGGAAAAATCTGGCATGTTTCAAAACATGTCAAAAGTCTGCTTTTATATCATCAGAAGAAAATACTCTTGAGAGAATTAAAAATAGTTGGTATGAATTTATTAAAAAAAATGAATTTAAAATTGGTAATTACTTAATCAGGCACTTAGATTAAATAATCTGTTTATAGCCAAGTGTAAAAAATGTACCTCACTGAAATGTGGGCCAAAAATTGCACACGCATAAAAACGACATTAAAAATCTTTCACTAAAATTAATAGGCTAAACATGTATTTGAGTTATAATCCTATGTACTGTTTCATTTCCATAAAAATTTATCGTGAATGATCAAATAAATCATTCTAGTCTCAAAATGAAATTTGGGTTATCTTTTTCAAAGGTAAAAATTATACAAGTGTTGGGTTTTATTCAGAAGGTGGGTTTGTATTTCAGTTAATAAGATAACTGTTCATAGATAATAAGTGTTTGCACTTCTTTTGATTTTAATACCAAAAAATATTTGTAAATTTCGTGATTATTAGCATTAGATATTTTCATAAAAACTACTACATGCTATAACTAGAAAAATTTTTAAGATTTTATTTACCATAATGGTGGGAGATCATCGAAAGTCGAACTTATTAAAAGATGACCGGAGGTAGGTTAAACACTTATAGAGCGTATGACCTACCTCTAAGCCACATGCTGATAATCTCGGTCTTTTTTACTGTAGCACTGTAATGATATACTATGTCCTTAAAATTGGTCAGGTGGTTACTAAAAATTTGGCGGTGCCTTACTTGAGATCAATCTGAGATATAATTAATTCGCTTGTTTTATACACTTTTTAAATTTAATTTTTCTTTTAGGTTCTCAGAAGGTATTAATGGTGTATTTACAGAACTTCTTTCTGATGAAAAAAGTAAAATATTCTTTGTTATTGTTTTAGTCCTAATTAAGTGTTGTATTAAGCTATGTATAGCAGATCTCAGAATTTAAGATGGAAGTCAGATTGGTAAAACTGCTTTTCATTAAAGATCGATTGAAATTTTACCTAGATTTTTCTGATTTCATTAAGATTTGCATAACTTCACTTATAATATCTAAATGTTATGATTCTAAAAATTTTTTCTTCAAAAATATCAACGCTATTTAGAAATTTCTTGTCAAGTTTTCATGTTATTGTATTTTTTGTAAAAATACAAAAACATTTTGTAAAAACTGGTCTTCGAAAAAATTCTAGTGTGACTTGTCCATCTGAAAATTATTTCACACAAATTTTTTGTTTCTGATAGAAAAAATAAATATAAACTAGATAATTTAATTAAGTATTTTTTTTTTTAATTATACCAGCTAGTTTATGTCATTACAGTTAAACAAGTAAGATTTGGAGCTATTGTAGGAAAGAGGTTTTTTCGCTTCATGAAAGTTTCCAAGATTGATGTTACTTGTCTGGCAGAAAATCAGTGTGCTCTCAAACAAATGTTTAGGAGGTGATTGAGAAACCGTGTAGGTTAGTCTGGAAATATCATGAGGCCATTCGGGCAATCTTTGGTTTACAAATTTATTATAGGAGTGGCATTCTTGTGCAAAATTACTGTGATGTGGGAATATTTCAATTGCAATAAATCAACATTAAGAAAAATTTTAATTGTTTTTTTTTTTGTTTTTTTTTTTTTTTTAATTTTTTTTTGTTTTAGCATCTATGTCATTTAAAAGAATAATACAAAAGCTTCAATATTGTACAACCACCATTCAGAAGATTTGCCAAAGTTGGTTTTTTGTTTCAAACGTATGTCTTAATATTACATTATAAAGGGTAAATCTATATGTTCTAGTGAGATAAATTATTGGCAATTGACTTCACTTTTTTTTTTAAGGGCCTGAAGAATACGATTCAATAAGTTTGTTATTGCTATTGCTTCCTAAAAATTTAGTCATTTTTCTCATTTTTGTTTTAAGTTGCAGCTCGAGGGTAAAAAAATAAATGATTTTTATGTATGGAAACTTAATGAAGTTGGCAGGTTCTTATTATCTATGTTGTGCATTTCTTGGAAGCAATTGTAGTTTCATTTGGGTGATTGATTTTTGGTTTTTATACTGTTTTTTTTTGTGATGCTATGGGAAGTTTTGGCCTACGATTAATATTTTTTAACTTTTTTTGTATTCTTGAATGAAGCTAGGCAATCATGAAAGGAATCTTTTAACCCATATGGTAACTTAACAAAAGTTCTTATTTAGGGGCTCAAGAAGAGACAAGACCAGAAAACAACATTTTTTTACTTAGTTTAGAAAGTTAATTTTCATTTTGTTAAGTTTGAGATTATGTTAATAAATATTATTGTAAATAACTTGAGTTTTAAAATATTTTTTTAGGGTTAACTATTTCCAAGTATGTCCAAACAAACGTCGGGTTTTTTCACAAGTTTATAGTTCAAATATGCTAAAGTTTGTGATAATTTGAGAAAATAACTTTTTGTCAACTCGAAAAGTTTCCAGCCTACATAAATTTTCTAATAACGAAATTTGGGTTTGTGTTAGGTAATTTTATTTTGGATATTTTGCTCATGTTGACCATTTTGAAATTTTTCTGACAATGCAGGTGTGCCTAAAAATCAGCATTTCGAAATTTTCTCAAAGTTTATTTTGATTATGAGTCATCAACAACATTTTAAATTTTGGCAGTTTATTTATTTTATTTTTAAGGACCCATTATCTATTTTTTTTTTTTATCTTTTAGTTACACCCTAAAACTCTTTAATATGATGATTTTAAATTTTTGGTAGCTTTTTTATTATTTTTTTTTTTTTTGCAGTGTTTTCTTATAAGTTGTAGATCATGTAAAGGTAGCTTACCTCAGCTTGTGTAGGTTACTGCATTCCTATAGTTAGGGAATAAAAATGGCATTTTCTATTTTGGCCTAAGTATTCACCACACTTTGTTAAATCTCGTTTGCAAACTGCGTCCTGCATATATCGTTTGTGAACATTTTGACCATATAACTTAAAGGAAATAGTGCTTTTAATGTATCCAAGCCTTGTCATGATTGTTTATTCAAAGGGCCACAAGCTTAAATTTTTGAGTTACAATACTTTTGAGCACTTGATTTATTGTTCTTCTCATATTAAATCATGACAAGGCTTGATATTTTAACCTGATGTAATCTTCTATCTGTCGTTTAGTTTCAACTTATCTTGTAATATTTTTTATCTCTTTTTAAAATCATTTCTTTGATTGTTACCACCATATCAAGATCAGCCTCTTGCGTTCAAGTGAGAAGATTGTTTCTGTAATTTGGTGTTTGACTAGTATTCTACTTACTTATTGTTACTTTGTTTTCAGAAAAACATGTGTTAATTTAAAATATTTTGATGCATAGTTAAATCTCGGTAGTTTGTTGTAGCATCAGGCATTTAGCAATTCCTGGGTATATGTAATTTGCTTTATTTGTCTTGATTACTAGTAAATATTCAAAAGTGTTATCTATTGCTATCTCATATAATGATGATATATTAGGCCTAATGTGACAAATTCATGTGCGATCTGTAAAGTGGACAATTTTTTTATTTTTTTGTGTTCTTTAACTGGTTGAATTTTTAATTTCCTATTTTTTTCAAATAGCTCTATTTTTTTGATGCTCTGGATATAAAGGAATAGTAGTTCACTTGGTGTCTTTTCCACTTCCACGCTGCTTATTTTAGTTTATATATGCACTTCTTTAGATGCTATACCTCTATGTATTTTTTCCAATTAGTGGTTTGTCTTTAGGTAAATGTATTCTGTATGTTTAAGGTTATCTTTTGGTTTTTAATGAGGTTGTTTATGGAATAAGATGGAAATTCCCATGCTGGTTGATTTTTTCTACCTTAGCTATTTGTATCTTGAAAGCCTATACCACATAACAGTGCTTTAGCAATTTTAATAATTTCCTTTAAAAGTCCATCGATCAGATATTTTGTTTTGACACATGTCAGTGGTTACTTCTAATATGTCTTATCACTCCATAGTTTTATTTCAGAATTTCTTAATGTTTTCTGTCTTGTTTGATTTTCATGTCATCAACAATGTTTTCTGCGGTTGTTAATATTTTTTCCTCATGGTGATTCAGCCACTTTGTTTCTGATTTTGGGTAGCATATACATTTCAGTTACATTTGATTGATGTGTTGTAATAGTGAGCTTTGGATTTGAAGTCAGATCAGTAGTTTTCAGAGATTTCTTTGCATACCAAATTTTAAATTTAAATTTTAAATTTTTCATTTCTATTTCTACCAGGGAAGTTGGGTTGGGTTTTTCTATGATTTTTGGCATGAATTTACTTTGGACTATATATAGCCATCTAGTTTTTTACTGAGCTCATGCCTCTTCAGATGATTCAAAATATTTTCCGCACAAAATTTTATTCATTTGAGGGATTTAGGAAAGGAGTAAATTTATTATTTATTTTTGATATTGCAACAATTGTGATAGTTTTGAAAAATCCAAATAAAAAATTATAATTCTATGAATCATGATTTTGTTGCTAAATTGTCAGGCGTTGCAAATCCGTCATATTTTTTTTTTTATAAATGAGGATTTTTTTTCTTGTTAAATAATGATTGATATTCAACCACGTCCATTGTTAGTTAAATAGTTTACTTAATCTACTAGACAATATGAATTCCTTAAATTTGAGATATTTTTTTTGACAGAACAATTCCAAGAATGTAACACCAAAACTTGAATTTCTCCTTACGGTGGGTGAATTAACCTTTCTTGTTGTCAAATAGTTACAACCTCTGTCTTAGTTTTAACCGAAATATTAACATAAATTTAATACAAGGTTAAAATTTAATTTATAAAGTTTAAGTTTTTTTTTCAGTATATAAATAAGTTTGACTTTGTAAATAATTTGAATTTATAAATAAAGCTAATATTTTTATCTTCCATTTTTTCATAAAAGAAAATTTATTTTACTTTTCATATTTAGATTTGTTTTAAATAAAAAACATTGCTTTTAGTTGTAATGAAATTAACCCCAAATTCTTCAAGTTCCATTTAGAGACATAAACAAAATCCCAGACCCAGATAATTTTTCCGCGACATCACATTTATACTATTTGTATTATTTTTTTGATTTTTACTTGTTGAGCGTTTTTATTTTATAAAAATGATATGATATTTATAAACTTAAAAAAACCTGTCTTCAATACATACCATACACCAACTGAAAAACATAGAACATCACTATTATTATCGCTCAAATCCATGTGAGCTTGAACTTTCCTCACCAACAATCAGTATGGACAACTAACGATTCCTAATATGGACGAAACGTGTCTTGTGCTCTGATTTGAGATCACATAGCTCAAGATTTTCTTTTTTAAATTTCATGTTCTTACACCAACTACAGCTAATTTTGTTTACAGGTATATTTCTTTTCAGACACCATAGATGCTTTGTTCTTTTTGAAAACATGTTTGTGATTTTTAAATTATTCCTACAAGCCACTAATTTTTATTTATTACCATGGAAATGGAGCTTCTCATTCATTTTTTTCATTTCCCTTTGTTGGTTATCTGATAATGCAAATGAATTAGACAACCAGTTTTATTTTTGAAAATTAAAAAAATTTAATAATTTATTTTTGAAACAGACAGAGATTTATTCTTGAAACAGACAATAATAAAATCTGTATAATTATTATTATTATTTATTGTTTAATTATAGTTATTCCTAAAAATCTGGTTATTACTGGCAACTTACACATCGGAGCTGTCGCACATGTTTTTGTTTACTTTTTCTTGGTGATGCTTTTTTTTTCTTTTTTCTTTTTTTGTGTGAATTTTTTTTTTTTTTGCAAGTTTTATTTCAGAATTTGAATATGTGTCTATTTTTTTTATCATAATGTAGAATTACTATGCCTTTGAAAAAGCATTGAAACTATATTTTTTCACACTGATGAAAAACTGATGTAGAAAAAAACAGTTATTTATAAAAAGATTGTGAAAAAAAAATTGCTTCTGTAGATGCATGTCAAGTACATCGTGAATCTTGATAAATTTCTGGAAATTTTAACGGATTAGCAGGCCTGGTTATAGATGTTTCTTGCTAACTCATTTAGGAACTCCTGGAAAAATTATACAATCTTCTTGAATTCTCCTGGAAATGGCAATGCACTAGTCATCTCTATTTATGTATACCAAGATTTTTTATAAAATTAATGCAGCCTTAGGCAAAGATTGGTATTTAGTTTTGCATCAAAAGTGAAATAAAAACAACCCGACCAATTTGAGCTAGCGTTCCATTACGCAATGAGATTTGCTCAGAAACTCAGAGATAACATGGAAATAAATTTCCGCTAGAGGTGGGAGTCAAACTCGTAACCTTTTGCTCCGGAGTCAAACGTCCTCCACTGTGCCAACTCTAATCAGTTTAATTAGCTTGAATACAATTAATTATGGGGAGGATATCCCAATTCAATTCATACTTACTTGAGTTAATGACATGTTAGTTTTCAAAATGACTTGGGTTCAAATTCAATTTTATTCTTTATTTTTCAGAATACTTGGTGTATTGTAGAAAAATCGCCTCTACATTTCAGCATATTTCAAATTTATTTAATTCGATTAAATATCCATTTTTAAAGAAAATAAAAGAAATTTATAATATTGTTGCATGAGACCACTATTTAAATAAGTCTTAGGGATTTTTTATGCGTTCCTCTTTGTAAATTTATAACAAGTTGTTAAGTTAAATTAATTTTAGCTTTTATAAGATGGTTGAAATGAAACTAACTAACTGTTTAATGAATTCTCAATAAGATAAAAAGACAGTGTCATGCAAGAAAAGGCTTTTTTTAGAATTTTTGTAAATTTTAGTAATTGTTTGACACATATTGATTTATTTTTAGGAACCTCCTGTTAGCTCATTAAACAAGTAAGTAAACTTCAAATTTACTCGTTGGAATGAGTTTTTACAGTAAAAATTTTACAGTAAAAGAATAATTGACTGGGAAAATTTCATGCATGTTATTATATGCCAAATGTGATTTAAATTATCAGATGATGTTTGTCCCATCACATTACCGATATAAATAAATTATTAAACAAATTTTGGAATTTATTAATAATTATTTAACTATTATGAAATCTCTTTAATATGTTTTGAAAATAAAAATTAGAAAACGCAATTGGATGATAAAAACAATTAATATATTATAAAACAATTAATGCAGTACAGAATAAACTCCAATATCATCACGAAATATCATTAAGCCAAGTTTTGTCTTAATGTCTTTAATGTACTCATCAGATGTTTAAAATATGACCAAGTGTAGGTGCTACGTCCATTTTTGATATTGCATTCAGTTGATACAATCTAAAAATTCAAAAAAATTGATTCAATGTCCGTGTTTTTTTACGCTTTATTCTCTGGAGAAAAAAATGAATAACATGAAATAATTTTTGAGCCTGTAAATTTGACTCAAGGCATGGAAGTTGCCATTTATCAATTTTACCAAAATTATATTTCGAATTAAACCAATAAAGTTATGTCTTAAAAAACTTAATTACTTTACGATAGAAGCAAAATTTCATGTTTTTGAAAAAAAGTTTTGCCTTTACCTTTATGCTTTGATTCTAGAAGGCAACTGTTATCATGTCATCCTCATGTAGGAAGATTTGCAGTTGTTATGCAGGTATTGCTTTTTTTGACTTGTAAATATAGCTAAAATTTCCATTTGTTTTTTCAATAAAATATCTAGCCAGATGTTATTTTCAAAAACAATTTTTCATTTTTTCTTTATTTATTGTAATGTTAAAGGTAGATAAATAGCACTATCAATAAGTTATTGTTTAATGGTAATGTGCCAAAAAACTTTTGTTTTTTAAATATACCCAAAACGTGGAAAAAATAACATAAAACTTAAACTTTATCAAATCACTTAAGATTTTACCTTGAGTTTCCTGAAAAAAAATGTGATGTTTGTTGCCATGTAAAAGCTGTTTTTTTTTTTTTTTTTTTTTTTTTTT
>JAUZNK010053473.1:0-15650 GCA_035046665.1 Euphysa ruthae
AAAAGTTCAACTGAAATATAAATATTTATGGTGGGAAGATTATATCTTTCTAAATACGATTATTTATTACAAGAAAATAGTTTTATTTTACTTAATTTGTTTTTATTATTAAGAATCTCAGTTACTGGGATTATTTATAACTAGCATTAAATATCTAAAAATAATTATTACCAAATAAATATTACCAAAAGAATCAAACTAAATAGTATTATCAATTTTTTGTAACGAGGGAGTATATTGCAAAATAATATTTGTGTTTGCTCATGCGGATTTTAATTATGATAATTATTCCTAAAGCCGATTGTCTTAAAAATGGTAGAAGATAGTAGTGAATCTACTCGTCGATGATAATTTAAATATATTTAATATATAAATATATTAATTAATTTTTTAAATATTACAATATATTTAATATTTTTTTTCAAGCAATAGATTCACACAAGCTATTAAACACTCAGGTAAAATTAATTCACCCGAGCTCTACACAAGCGCGAGCGACCGCTCGGGATTCATGGCAAGGCCTGATATTGTGTTGGAAGTTTAGAAAATCTGCAAAAAAACTTAGTTTATGAAAAAGACTGTTTAAATAAAGAATCTTTCTTTTATATATTTTTACGTCCATTTTCCATGCTATCAAGAAACGGTAAAAAAATATCTAAACGGTCTGGTATGTAGCTATCCTTTTCACTTTCTTTCTTAGTGTAGCCCTTTTTAACAGCTCTTATAGTCAATAGTAAATTCTTTTGTAATTTTTCTAATTTTTCTAAAGTGACAAATTTTCTGAAAATTTTGGTGCGGAACCCAACCCACAGTGTTACAGGACCCAATACATTTTAATAAATCAGCGTTTTTATCTTTCTCTGATTGATGCTTTTACTAAATTGTTCCCCCAAATAAAAATAAAAGTTTTGTCTAGATCAAAATTAATAAGTTTTTGAAAAAATTTGCTGAAGGTATAAAAGTATTTATATATTTTTGTTTTACGTTATCCAATATTTTGAGGCAAGCCAGGGAAAGTAATACTTTCACTTTCACTTAACATATAGTTAAATGCACGCATGGCTCAGAATTTGATGTTAAGACACTCACAAAAATTGTATTAACTAAAATTTACCCTTGTATCAAATCATATTAAGTTGCAAAAAATAAATCTATTAGGAATTCTTTTTTTTTTTTTTTTTTTTTTTTTTTTTGATGATTTTAAATTTAAATTAAAAATTAGCAAAATTAATTTCGTTTATTTCATCTCTAGGCACAATGCAACTATAAATTACACGTGGTATCATACAAAAAACAGTCAGTGACATAAGCTATAGACAAGGTCTAAACTCATGATATATAAGTTGTGTCAAAAGTATAATGAGTTGCATTATACTTTTGACACACATTACATTTACATATAATATAATTGCCAAAATACAGGTTTAAAAATAAAAATATGCTCAAAAAAGATAAAGGACCATATAAAATAACGAAAATTTCACTCGGAAAAATAACTGCGGTTTGGTTTTTGAAAATGTAGGCTTAATAATTTTTTTTTAAGGCTGTATACAATGATTAATAATTATATTTAAAAAAATTTTTTTGAAGTAAACGCTAGTCGCTAGTCAATTTAATATTAAAACCAGCAACGAAGAAAGCACAATAAAATTATTGCATCAAAATACCAAATTGTTGATTTTACCACAAATTATTAAATTTTTGAAAAAAAACTTATTACACATTTGGTTTTTAGAATTGGTGTAGGAATTTCAGTTTTTTTTTTACTTTAGAGACAGTGACATTACAAAAGATATTTATGTTTTCTCTTTTTAGTTTCCTATAAAATTTTCATCATTTTTAGCTTTCTTCAATATACGAGAGCAAACCACCTATCTCAAAAGCTAAAATGGCATCCATAACCAGACTAGCTGTTAGAGGATTAAAAGTAAGTTGTTTTCTATACATGGTACTTCAGTCCAAGCTTCCAACCAGATAAATCAGTTTGTCCAGTAAAGTGATCCCAAGGCGAAAGATTTTATATTTTTTTTCAAATAGATAGCTCATTTTTGATTATTTTCAAGATGAGAAAGAATTCTTTTTGTTTCATCAAAAAAGTGTTAATGGTTCCAACATTGCAAGCATATAAAGATTTGTTAAGACAGCACTGAAATTCATCTTTTTTCAGACTGGTGTCCAGTAAAAGACAGTACCAGT
This sequence comes from Euphysa ruthae, assembly GCA_035046665.1. Taxonomy (NCBI): domain Eukaryota; kingdom Metazoa; phylum Cnidaria; class Hydrozoa; order Anthoathecata; family Corymorphidae; genus Euphysa; species Euphysa ruthae. Next base: position 2,197 of record JAUZNK010053473.1, read on the forward strand.
CTTGAATTTACGGCGGCATTTGGCAACGGTGCCACATATGTCACCAAACATGAATTGTGTGGCAGCAAAATTTTGCTACATGTGTTTCTTTTCTTCATTCTTCTTCAATAAATTGCAAATGTGAGTTGGTTTGCTATTTTTAAGTTGTCACTTTGTTCCATGTTCATGTCGATTGTTCACACACTGCTGGCCTCTAAAAATAGCCGTACGATCTTACAACATATTTTTGCCTTCTTACGCTGGAGTACAAAATCGTTCACACATTATTTTTTAAATTATGTTTTTAATTTATGGAGATTTTTTTTGCTCGTAAAATAATATACCATTTAAAATAATCTACCATTTATATTGTAGTTCTTGTTGTATAGTTTACCGAATCCAAATATAAGACTGTCTGTCTGTATTCTATATTATTTGTAGCATTTATTATCGATCATGTCATATGAAAGTCTCCACGATGGAGCAATTATCGTAGCTTGCAGGAATAACCTTGTTGTTAGCATCAAAGTAAATAGAACATAAGGAACAAAATGGTGAAACAGTCGTTTTTAAATTATTTTGGTTCTAAAAATTCATCACCAACAATTGATTTAAATGACAAACCACAAACAAAAAGAAAAAAAGAATAATCAATAACGCAATTAGCACTTTTAAATACATTGTTTTTGTCTTATAATAGGTTGTTCTGAGTAGTGTAACCACTGCTTTAAATAAAATCAGCTCTGTTCCTTTTCTATTTTTTATTACTTTGAGATACCATCTTAAAATTTACGATGACTGACAAAACAAACGACTTGGTTAAATACGGTAGTATTATCGTTTTAAAGTGTTGGTGGCTGCTGATTCGTTTTTGTGTTACATTTTCTGTAACAATAAAAAGATTAAATAAATGTTTTTCTTATCATAAAATATATTCACTGGACTGTGGCGGCAAAAAAATACCACCGCATATTTTTCAAATTCAGTGGGCTATATTTAATAACTTTTTAACTGTTAGATATTAGCCTGAAATTTGATAAAAAATAGTCAATAACAGGGCCAAATTTTATTTCTTAAACACTTTTAGACAAATGATTATTCCACGTTATTGGAAAATATTTCTCGATTTTTGTGTTTTTTACAGATGGAACTCGATCCACTAGCTTGTTTGTTTGAGTCTCTCAATTTGATGAAGTATGATAATTGTAGTCATGAATAAAGTTCTAGAGGTCAAGAAGCTGTCTGACATAAATGCGCATAGGTTTTATTACTTTAAAGAAAAATGATAAGGAATTAATGATTAATAGCAGTTCTTTGCAATGTTTACTATTAAACCAAGAGTAGTAGTGAATAGTAGTAGTTAGTAGTGAGAACATACATTACAAGGAAAGGGAACAATAAAATGCTAACATTAAAATCGGTGGAAAAAAGATCCAAATGGGATAAGCGAGGTCTTTTTAAAATTCAAGTTTCTATAAAAAAGATCAAAATGGGATAAGCGAGATCCTTTTAAAATTCAAGTTTCTATAAGAATGATCAAAATGGGATAAGCGAGGTCCTTTTAAAATTCAAGTTTCTATAAGAAAGAAACCCATCTAGTTTTTGCAGAAAGTCTTGTTTAATAAATAGTTTTGTGTTTTGATATCTTTATTAGGAAATTAATAGATTTTTATTGATAATTTACTAATTGATTTATTAATCGTTATTTTTTATATTAATATAAATAATAATATTAATAAAAATATTAATGCTTATATTAATACCAATTCTCTCTGTCGTTTTAGCACTATAAACACATAGTACACAGTGTGGAGAAATTTCTTCAAAAGGTTTGTTGATTTTTTTTAGAAATATCACATTAATATTTTATCCCTGCTATTTTAAACTGTTATTCCCCAAAAACTGTTTTCTATTTTCATACTTTGACTTAATTAATTAGTTAATTTTCAAAAATTAATCTTTTTTCTCAAAAATTGACAAAAGTTATTCTTACTAATATTTTTGACAAAAGTATTGTTTTTAGACTGAGCTGGCATACCCAAGTATGATTCTTTTTGGGACTGAAAACGTTTGGTTAAACTTTGAGGTTAAAATAACATTTATAAAGTCTACTTCTTGGCAATGACTATTACAGTAATATCATCAATACTTTTGTTTTAAATTTGATTATAATGTTTGGTGCTCTGATTGAAAAATTTATTGACTTATTGTTGTTTTTTTTTTTTCTAACTTGTTGAATTGTGTCAAAAACAATATTAAATTTGAGTCTTATTAGATCTTAATGAACTGTTTTATCATTTATTAGTGCAAGGCTGAATACAAGATTGCTGCATTGTATGTACTTGACTCAATTATTCGTCAGTCAAGACACCAGGTAAACTTCCTTCTAATCAATTAACATTTTCTGTCTTTCTTTGTTATAATGTTTACAATGACAAACTACTTGGTTTCTTAGAGTTTGAAAAAAATTAAGTGCTGCTGTTTGATAAATTTTACCAGAGGGAACGCATTAAACATTTCATTAAGGGTTCAACAAATTTATTAGTTTCTTACAATGACGTGAATGTGTATTTTTTCGATTTAACTTTTTGTATAACATACATAATTTTATTTTAACAATTAAAACTTTAACTGTGATATTTAATTGTGATAACAATTTTATAATTTGTTTTACAGATCTGCTGACTCTCTTTTGAGCAAAATTAATAAAAAACAAAAAAATGATAAAATTTTGTTTTTAAATTATATAAAAAAGATTTTGAAAAAGTGTGCTCTTTATTTAAATACTTGTTTTTATATTAAGATTTATAAATAAGATATAGCTATAAACTATAGACATATGAATAGAAAAAATAAACCTTGTTTTCGTTCCATAGAATATTTTGTGGGTGGTCATCTTTTAATAAGTTTCACTTTCAATGATTTCCTGCCATTACGGTAAATAATAAAAAAAAAACATTCTGCATTTGTTTTTATTCCATTTTCCCATGACACGATGAAATTTATGTAAACAAGTTTTGTTGCAATGCTAATGAATTGTTGCTCTTTGATCTAGGGGCTTTAAAAGAATAAAAAACATTTTGATTTAATGAGATACGGTGATTTTTAAACATTCTATTGTCTTAATATGTTGTTAATAAAACCGCTTTAAAATGAAATGTTAGTTGTTGATGCAAGATTAGTTATGATAATCCCAATAACTGGGATTGTTAATAATAAAAACTAATTTAAAAAAATTAATTATTATCTTATAATAATCTTATTTAGAAAGATATGTTTGAGAGATCAACTTAAACTTGTACCCAGTATTATTTTGTAAATTTTTATATTTAAGTTGATCTTTCAAGTAGGTTTTAAACCTACTTAAAAGTGTAATATGTTTGTACATTTGTTTTTGAATAATTCGTTCTTGTCTGCAGGTTTATTTTAAATTTTATTTTAGTTCTATTGTTTTTCTTTCCCTTGCCTATGCTTATATTTAAAATTACTACTCATTTCTCTAAGCAAGATAAAATATACATGCCAACATCGAAGTGATAGGAAGAATATGTAAGATATATAATTTTGTTTTCAGTTTGGGCTACAACTTAAGCTATATTCTATACAATTTTCTAAGCAACCTCAAAATTCGTTTTTATATCTTTATATCTCCAACTGATATTTAAAGTTATGATAGGAGTTGGTTGATATTTTTACTGTTTGTTATGGTTTACGAGGTTAACCTTTCAGCAAATGTTTTAATTTTCTGAAGAATATATGTACTTATTCTACTTTTATTTTGTTGCTCATAGAATTGTTTTATGAAATTTTCAAACAAATTGTTTCCCAATTTTTTTTATTATTTTTTGATGAAACTATGACGAAATTATACCTGTTGTTGAAGAAAATATTGATTGGTGGAAATATTAGTTGATTAAATTATTGTTTTAAAGAAAATCTATGTTTATTTTGAAACATTTGAAGAGATGTGTGCAATATTTGATCTAAAATATTTCAGCCATGGTAGACAAGCAAAGTTAAGACTGGTAAATGCAGCATTTGAATTGCATCTTAGTACATGTGTTTGGGGTTCAGCATTTGAACATCCATCAGCTTGTTCTGCTCAGGAATAAACAGTGAAACTATCTGAACCTTTACACTAGAAACTTGATTTACGCAACATCATTTTTTCATGGTGTAAATCACCATTTATAGGAGAAATTTGGCTTTTAATTTTTCTATCAACCGACCGACTGTAATGTGAACTCCGAATAAAAATAATTAAAATTGGTCTCGCCTTATGCCGGTATAACTTACATTTGTTCATATTTTTAAAATCTTAGCTATTTTTATTAAGCATTGTGGGTGATGATTTAACCAGTGTATCCCAAACACAGGAGACATTCATAGATGCATAAACAACCTAACAATGCTTATATAATAATTTATCAATACTCTGCGTATCTATAAAAAATTATTTGAAAGGATTAGTTTCTTTTTAACTCGTAAGCACATGGATAAATGTTAATTATAGTCAGAACTTTTCCAAGGGCACAATTGCTATATTAAAAAAAAATTATGTTTTCTAATTCTATATAGTCAAGGAGTGTGCTGAATTGTGTTTGTGTTTGTTCTATTTTTTTTTGAAAACATCGGTTACGATTGGTTCCTGAAATTTTTGAGTTGTTTATTTTAAAGTATTAGCTTGCGCATTTTTGCCTTTCATTTCTATGAGAATTCATGCACACAGAGGTTAAAAAACTCATCATATTTGGACCCTTTATTTTCAAACCGATGAAATTACACAAGAGGGGTGTAATTGAAACAGTTCTTTTAATCTTATGAGGAGAACATTAAATTTTAAATAATACACACTTTTCATTTTAAATAATTAGCTAACTTCTTGACAAGGAAGTTTAATGGTACTTCATCGTCATCTTCTTCATTATCTTCTTCATCATTCTCTTCACCATCCAGGAATCCATTTTTTCCCAGGAACAGTTGTTGGTTTTGGACCAAGTGAATCGCAATGACAGATATTTTACTTTCCTGTTACTGGAGTGGAATGCAAAATTTGGGTAGTATCCAAAACATGTATTTGTACTGCTGCTGTTTGTACTGAGCTTCTTTTGATCATCAGTTATAAGTTCTTGTACCTTGAAATCCACAATAATATAGTTTTAATGATTTAAACCAGTTGATCAAATTTCCTTTTTGCAATTAGTGTCCATCAAATATCAAAAACTCTGTGGGAGAGTTGTTCAGTAAAAAGAGCGAACCACTGAAGATATTTTAACAAATTAACATCCACCAAGTGATATCCATATAATTCTGACCAGTGATAAAGAACAACAAAACTATAGATTTCTGATTTATAAATTCACTAAAAAGAAACACAGATATTATTAGAGTTTGCAATTATAATTGTATCTTCAAGCAATTCCTCATAAAAAAAAAAACTTTTCATTTTTTTGATTTTAAATTCTTGTTCAGCTATAAAAACATAGCAGATTGTGGTAATTTTATTATAAATTGTGTCAAATTGTCTATTGTATTAGAATTAACACCTCAAAAGTGAATAAATTACATTAAAATTTTTCTTTTATTTAAAGTGCACTGTCAGATTATAAATAATTTGTCGGGATATTATCAGAAATGTGATATTTGGTATTTTCTGTAATCGAGTTAGTGGTACAATGTAAAATAATACTTACCGGGTTGCCGACGTTTTTTTTTTTTTTTTTTTTCAAAACAAACATGGTAGCAATGGAGTTTTGTAAAAATATTTTATCTTAATCTAAAGTGAGGTTTTCTGTCAAATTAACATTTGTTTTTTTTTAACCAAAAACACACTAGTGCGGATTTTTACCCTCCTTGGCTATATGTAAAAAAAATATATATTATAATGTTTTAAAATAAGTATTTGAAAATTTAGTTTAAAAAAATTGAAATATTCTTAGAATTGCTCTTTTTTCTATTTCACTAGTTATTTAACGGTTTATAAACATTTGTCTTGATTTGCGGGATTTAAAGATAATAAGTTACGTTAACGATAAGCATCACTCCAAAAAAAATAGTTATTTTTATGATTTTATGATTTTGATATAATGCTATTTTTTTACTTGTTCTTTCAGTTTTTCATATATTTTGTTTAAATTAAGCAAATAAAACAGACATGAAATTATGTACCTTTCTTACATTTAGTTATTAGCTCGTAATTGATGTAAATTTAGGGATATTATACTTGTTGATTACGTTTAAAAAGTGAGGAATTGGAATGCAATATGTATTTTCAGTTTTGAAAAAGTTTTAAAATGAATTAAAGTTCAAAAATTATTGTATCTCTTTATCACAATCTCAAGTATCAGCAGTTTATAGAAGATTTGTTTTTACCATTCATTTGTTTTTACCATTCATTTGTTTGCAAATTTAAATACCAAAAAATTGTGCTGGTAATTTGATGAAAAGTTTCTGATTGGGAAAATTATTTTATAAATCATAAATTTTGTTTATTGCATAATAAGTTTACATATGTAAGCATGATAGTTACAAAATATTAAATGTAAAGATTTTAAATTTAGTTATTAACTGGAAAATAATATTTAAATAAGTTTTACTGGTGTAAGTTTACAAATTAAACACAACATGAAGCTATTTGTCATTATTTCATTTCTACTACAATTTTAAATACACGAAAAAATTTTTAGCACTCCTTCAAAGATTTTACTTTTGGTTTAGTATATTTCATTTAAAGTTGAAAAATAAAGTTGATATATACTGATTCGTGAGTCTTCAAAACGTTACGCTACATATATTCTTAAAATGTTAGGAAATATTGATATATAAATATTTAATATTATATTATAATATTTATATTTATAATATAATTAATAATAATTAAAATTAATATTTTAGGAATTTTATGATCTGATTATGCTGAAATTTTTAATCACGTTAAGAAATATTATTTCTACTTTATTAGACATTAGACTCTTGCAAATTTTTTCGGGCAGGGAAAGGTGTGCCCAAAAAAGTCTCATAATCAGCTTTTTTGTTGCTAAAATATTGCCCATGAATGAAGCTGACTTTTTAGATTATATTAGTGAATCATAATATAATAAAATTATTGTTTTTCAAGATTTTTTCAAAACTTTTTTCTTTGTTAAGTTTATCGAGCATTATTGAGTATATTGATAAGTTGTGGGATCCGACCTTTGCATGTTTTCCTTTTAATTTTATGAAAAGTTTAGGGACCATTGAAATTATTTTTTGACCAAATCTATCCTAAAAATTTTTTAGATGTTAGAAAATGTTAATTTTAATAATAAGGTGTGATATAATTCACGTTAATTTTTTATTTCAACTGTGTTATGATATTTTTAAGCCAAAGAGCATGAAGTGTTTGTATTTTTCAGGCAATAAATGTTAGCTTAAAATCTGAAAAGACATGGAGTAAAAAAGTTTATTGTTATTATTATTATTAAAGTGATGATTAAATTATAGAAGGTTTTAAAAGATTTTTTTATGATTTGATAAAACGTTTGAAAAGAGTGTACCAGAGAAAAATATTATTTTACAGTCTATGAATCCTGTAATAGCCTTGTTTGATAACTTCAATTTACTACTTTGCCAATTATCTTTGTTTGATAAATTAAGAAAACTTTATGAATTCTGGTTCAATTTATTTCATGCTTAGAGTTCTCTCATAATCTCTTTACCTTTTTATTAGTTTGGAAAAGATAAAGATTTGTTTGGGCCGCGCTTTCAGAAGAGTTTAAAATTGTTGTTTCAGAATATTTTCCAATGCCCCAGTGAAGACAAGGTAAATGTTATATTCATATCTGTTTAATCCAGTATTTTGCAGTAAATAGTATCTTATAACAGGGTTTGTATCGTCAGGAAAAATCAGGGAAAAAAGTGTACTTTTTATCAGGGAATTTTAGGGAAATTTTGGAAGTTTTTGTTAATCTTGATTTCCATTTTCTCCATTTTAGAATTTATGAAGTTAAGCCAGCTGTGTAATTATGTAAAATCTGTCTGACCAGTCTTCTTTATAAGCATGTAGTAGTTGTTTAGTATAGTAGTTTCCCTCCTTAATATATGTCAATAACTTTCAGTGCTATTAATAGAAGTGTGCGTATCAATTCTTCTAGTTATGATCAGTATTTTTTTTTTTGATCAGTATGTTCTTCTTTCTTTCCATAACAACAACTCAGAATTCGTTTATTACTGTCTGAAATTTGACTCAATAATAGGTAACTAAAAATACATGAAAACACCATTTTTTATAATCATTCTTAATTTTCATTAGAAGGTCAGGATATGCCCAAATAACTATATTTAGACCTAAAAATTTTTTAGACATAATCAGTATGTCATAAAGACTAATTTTCATTTTTCCTGAAAAAAAAATTTGATCTTATGTTGCTGAAAAAAATTTGGGTGGGTCAGGCATGACCAAACATACTCAAAATTCTACACTTGTTATTTTTCTCAAAAAGTTATTTTTCTAAGATTTTGGAAATTAATTTTAATAATTTGCAAATTTTTGTCATTCTGAAATTATTTTTATATGGGGAAGAATGCAAACCCAAAAATTTTCCAAGATCAATATTTTTTTTTTTTTTTGGACTCTGGCGATACAGATACAGTCCTTTTATTAATTTACCCATGACTGTCAATTAATTTGATTCTTGATTTTTTATTTGTTTTTGTAAGATCGTAGCAAAACAAAGAAAGTGAGTGTTTTAAGTTATGGAATAAATCTTTTATTTTTCTATACTGGGACTGAAAAAGTTAGAATTTAGTGATTTCAGTACAAAAAATTGTATATTCCTATCTATTCAAACTCCATTTTTCTGTACTGGGCACTAATATATCAAACTAGGGTAATTTCAGGCATGAAAACAACATTTTTTTAAATTAATCAGTTTTTTATTAAACAAATATATGGTATTATGAATTTTATCAAGGAATTGTGTTCGGAATTTAAATATTGATATTAGAAAATTATTTATTTGCGTTTTTTTGCTTGTTGACTATGTTTAACATAATCCCAAAATTCTGACCCAAAAAATTCTATGAAAAGTTTTTATTTCAGAAATTGAAAAATTTTTTGAAATTAGTTCCCATTAATCATTGAGAACTTTCTTATAATTTAGCTCAATGTGTTTTTCTTACTTATCAATAACTTTCAAAGAGTAATTTTTATAAGTTATCAGTAGTTTAATTATCCAATTGGTCAGCACCAGCAAGTTTTTAAGTTTCTTATCTACGTAACTATAGATTTAGCAGTACATCTTTACGTTTGCTCATCTTTTTTTTCTTTTATATGTATTACTATGAGATAGATTTAGATCTAATGTAATTATAGTTTTCTTGTTTGTGACTTCTTTATTTATGCCTAAGCGATATACTATATATACTGATGATGTGGTATACAAGGTTCATTCATATACAAGGTCATTCTTTGGCAGATTGTCAACATTGAATTATTAAAAATCATTGAATTATAAACTAATCAATTTGGTGCAGAGCCATTTTTTTCTTCAATATATTCAAGTTTTGTGACACTCAGTAATTCTTGGGAAAGTTTCATTTGGAGGTGTTGATTATTAAACTTTTATCATTTTTTCAAATGAATTGTGAAATAATTTTCTTTCACTTGGTATGCCGTTCTTATAATTTGTTCTGTTTCATGGAATTTTGGCTTATCATCAGGTTTGTTCTTATAAACACCAGTGTTATTGATAGTAAGGTGGACATTAGATCCTTAAACATTAGTTGTTGGAAGTTAGGTGCCATTATTCTCTAGTATTATTGTAACAGAATTTGAAACTGCATTTCACTCTTCATTATTTTATTATAGCTAATAGACAAGTCTATTTCGGAAAGTCGATCTATCATTTTCTTACTTCAAATCTCCTTGTTTATTTAAAAGTTTTAAGACTTTAGCCAGAAAAGTGTGTATTAATAATCATTTGAGCTGTCATCAATAGGTTTTGTTTTTTTTCTCTCTCTCTCGCTTTCATGATTATGTTTTATGTATGAAATATGTAGATCCAATGATCTTGTGTTTGGCACGAATTACCATTCAGTTTAATCATAATGACTTTTCCTTTACTTATTGTTTTAAAATAATGTCTCATAAAATCCTAGCTTTTCCAAAAATACTTTAAAAATAATTACTCCCAAAATGACTGGTCCAGACCTTCAAATGGTGTAATATCAAAAAAAACTCATATTTATTTTTGTTTAAAGGTCTATTGAATACAATATTTTGGATATCGTTTATAATTTTGTTGATAGCTCTTGTTATTAAGAAGATTCTTATAAAGCAAATTTCAACGTAAGAATAATAATTAGGTGCTTCCTCGATCATAGATTTAGCAGGTTGAAATTAAAGCCTACTTGAATTGCTTTGTTATTCTCATATATTGCTTGATTTATTATTTGGGTATCTTTGTTTTTTCTTAAAACATAATAACAGGTACTAATGGTCTATTGTAGAAAGTGTAATTAAAACCTTTTGAAAAATTATAGCCAAAAGTTGTACGTGTCTTGAATCTTTGGCAGAAAAATGAAATATATCCACCAGAAGTTATTTCTCCTCTTATTGACATGGCTTCTACATCATCTAAAGTTCTCGCAGCTGCTGTTCACCGACACAAAAAAGCTCGAGCTGCACATGCCAAATCTATGGTTGAAGATAGCACACATTTTAATGATACATTTGATCCTGCAGAGGATGATGATATTGAGGTTGGCGGAGGAGGAATTCAGATGTCCCAGGATGATGAAATTAAAGTTTTGAAGGTATCATACTTTTTTGTTGTGTTAAAGTATGGATTATTTATGTATTGATATATATGGATATATTGAAATACATTGTACAAAAGAAATGATTTTACTTACTTTATGTAAGTGTGTCTAATAAAATAGCGGAATATCTGATTGTTTTTTATTTTTTATTACTCATTTTTCATTCTCAAGTGAGATAAACTTTTTTCAACTGATTGAAAAAATAATTAAATATAATTTTTCCCTTTATATGTATTTATCATACAGATGTTAGATACTATAGGGAAACTTAGTGCAAGATAAATATAGGTGAGGCACTATGAAGAAATATGCATGCATGCATCATAAAAACTTGTGAGATTTTGTTGGGAAACTTTATGCAAACAACTGAGAAAAGGAGTAATAAAATCTTATAAGATAAAATATTTGTTGCAAGTATTTTTAAACTTCAATAAACACACAATTTTGCAACTAAGACACATGCCTCCCTCTAAAAAAAAAATATTTTAGGCATTCTTATGTTTTAATTTACTTTCTTTAGTTACTTCAGTCTAGAAAATTTTTAATACTTGTTGTCATGCCTGCATATGCAATAGCTTTTCTTTAATTTAACAAATGCTGGAGTTATTTTTTTGCTGATATCTGGAATTTACTGCAAAAACAATCCAGCTATTCAAAAAGCATATTGTTATATTTTTGGGAAAAAGTTTCAATCGCAATAGTGCTTTATCCACAAAAACGTTTGAAAATCTCAGCAAAAAAAGGCTCAGTAATTTGAAAAAGAAACAATTCCATCATCTCAGACCATGTGTCCACTATGTCGGATAGATTTTCATAATGACATGAAAATCTATCCGATATAATGTAAACAAAAAATTGGTGTGTATGAATGATAGGTAATATAGTGTTTACACTGTGCCGTTTAGTTCATATTCAGCTGGATTACCTTTGACTTGATTTTTTTTTTTCGTAGACAAAACTATGAGTTATTAGTAAAAATAAGTTCATTATAATACATTAAAGAAGGCTGCAAAAAAAGTTAAAAAGAAAAATTGAAATTGACTTTTCATAGACAGATGATTAGCTGCACCTTTTTCTACAAGCATTTGTTGATTATAAATCAAAATGTGAGTTTGAAAACTGGGAGTCTAGGTGAAACAAATACGAATTAATTTGTGACATATTATTGAAAGAATATCCAGAGGATGAAGAAAAGTACTGAAACAAAGAAAAAATCAAAAAAGATCGTTTGGCTGCTATGCTAAAAAACATATGTACAAACATACGAGGATTTCTCAAATTGGAATAGCGAGTTCTCCATTTACAATAAACCGTTTACACTTTGGTATTGTTCCATCTCTAAAATGTTTGTTAAGAGAAGAATTTGAAAACATTTTTGCATTTTTTACTCTCCCAGGCAGATTGATCAAGACATCAATAGAGCAATATTTATTGTCAGCATCTCTCTGGCAATTCGGATAAAAGACAGTTGACGATTCTTCTACCTCTTTCGGTACCAGCCATTATTATATATTCTGATGCAAATTGTTTGGATATTGCACGAGTCTTTTGACAAACTATTTTTGATACAGTAGCAAATGAGTTAGCATTCTTCCTCATTCTTCCCTCATCAGTTAAGTAATATAGTGTAGCTGCCACTTTTTTTATCTAGCAAGATCGTTTTACAAAATTTTGTCGATTGTTTTTCAATACACGATCCCAAAGCATATAAAACAATTCCCGTGACGTTCTAAAGTTCTCTTTCCACTCAGATTCAACAACAGAAAAAAACTTGCCACCATTAGCTGTATCTCCCAGGACGAACCCAATGGGTGCGTTTTGTTCTAGCGTAGTTTTTCTTTGTTTAACTTTTTACGTTATTTGACGATAAGATCATATTTGAAAGTTTTGTTTCTTTCTACGATTTGACAAGTTACTATAAAAAGTTGCTGGTAAATTACAACGGAACAACTCCAGAGTTTCTGCAAAGAATCAATAACACTCACAAGATTCGTTTTAATTAAATTAACATTCTTAATTTTTAATTCCAAGATTTCACGAAGCTCATATGAAAAATAAATGTTCATATTTTTATTATTTCCACCAAAAATGTGTTTTTGACATAAAAGTCATAACGGTATTTACATTACAATTTGTTCCGTTATGAAAGCCTATCCAATACATAATGTATCACTTGAAAGAATTGTGTTATGATAGCTATTCGATATAAAAAATCATACTGATATAAGTAGTTTATAGTGTAAACAGAAAGCCAATCTGATATGTTTTCATGCTGTTGTAATAACCTATCCAATATAGTGGAAACATGACCTCAAAGAGAATATATTAAATATTCCAATAACTTGATCTGAAGAAGGGTGATTGAAAAGCGATCAAATTTTTTGCTGAAAAACTTTTGCAGATTGAATGAGTTCTATAATTTATGCTTCTTCATAAGGATATTGTCAATGAAAAGGGTAATTATAAACCAATTAGTATTCTTTATCTCAAGTTTTTTAAAGATTTTTCTATAGCCAAATTTTTTTATTCTTTAAAACTTTTTTTAAATTTTTATATGATTTTAGAAAGCATTTTTATGCTCAACATTCTTTATATTGTAATTCTTTAATCCAGTAAATGATTCCACTATTTCATTATTCCTGAAATTTTAATTGCAAAATTAGATTACAAGTTTA
>JAUZNK010053484.1:0-15649 GCA_035046665.1 Euphysa ruthae
TATATATATATATTTTTTTTAAGGTATATAAAAATGCTTATTGTATTTTCGCTGAACTTTTAACGTTGCCACTCCTCTTTTCAGCTTTACGCTATTGAGTGCCTCCGTAGAATAACAATCTTTTTTTGTCATTTTTTAATTATAATTACAATATTTATTTAGATTTATTTATATCAATTTGTACATTTAAAACATGTAAATTTTTATTGTTTTTGGTAAATAAATTTACTTACTTACTTACTTACTATTCGTTCTGGTTGAGTACTTTTACAAGACTCTCTCAATGCTTTATATCATGCTATATTTCTATCTAATGATGGCATAATAATAAATTTCAAATTGTAACAAAAAATATAACATTTATTTCAATCAAACGTAGTAATACGTCTCCTAGTAACTTAAAAACAAAAATAAAAAAGCAAAAAAAAAAAGAAACTCATAACACACTGCAATTAAATTTAAACAGCTTTCAGAAAAAAGCAATTGTAACAATCTGTAATATAAAAATCTAATTTAACAAAATAATTCAGACAAACAGAGCATAACAAAAAATCTTACACAGGCAAACTTACCCTAAACTTCCTAATATTATCTATTATAAAAATTTTAAATGCAATCCACAACAAAAAATACACATTTTTACAGAAAAAAAATCATAATATAGAATGCAATATATAAACAGTCAAAAAACAATCAAAATAAATAACCAAACATCACTATTCCTCCAAGAAGAAAAATATCAAACAAATCAAAACAAAAAAATTCAAATCGGATTATCAAATCAAAACAACAATCAAAACTCAATCGTACAAAACCTTTTTTTAAAGTTCACACCACAAATGAGTAAATTCATTGCCCATTATAGTTTACAAAAAATGGCTAAAAATGGCTGGAAGTATTTTTAATCATAATGAAAAGCTATATAAAGTCTTATATAGTTTATTATTTACTTGCTAAAATGAAAATGAGTTGACAAATCAAAATATATTTCGAGTAGGTCAGTAACCTTCTGCAAGTGACCTCTTTTTCTATAAAATGAGACACAATTGTTTAAACATTGTTTGTTGAATTATATATATAACCATAAATTATTTTACCCATGTTTAAGCAAGAGTATGAGTTTTTTATTTCTTATCTTCAATGTCTAACTTCATACACAAACACAAAAACAGTTGATAAGAAAATTCAGAAAAAAATAGGGAAAATAGATTTTCAGTATATGTTTGCCTTGTTTATTCCTAAAATCAGGTTAGCAATAAAATTTTACATCATTTGTCTTATTAGCCTTAAACCCTAACCCTAACCCTAAACCTAATTCCAAAAATTAGAAAATAATGAGCGAGTCTTCTGCATTTTTTACAGACCAATGGGAGAACAGCTTTTTAGAAATTTGAGAACAAGCTACATATTTCTTAACCTTTACTCTACTTGTCTAACTTTATAAAAATAATTATAAAAAAAAATAATAATAATAATATTATTGACCAGATTCTGAGAAAAATCATAAAATACAGATTTTTGGACTATCTTTGCCTCAGTTACATTAATAACATTGCAAATTTTCAAAAATTTGCCAGTCATTTCATTCCCCTTTAACTTTAACTCCATGCAAAAACTTAGAAAAAAAATTGAACAGATCTTAAAAACACATGAAAATTATGATTTTTGCCTTGTTTATTCAGATTCCAGCAAGAATAAGAATTTTAAAGAAAACCTAGAACAAATCATTTATTTCTTTTCCTTTACATCTAATGCAAAAATAAAATTTAATGAGCAAATTTAAAGGAAAATCAAAAATACAAATTTTTGCTTATTCTGAACAGGTTTATCTCCAAAACCAGACTAACAAGAATTTTTTTTCAAAAATCTGACTTCGTCACGTTTTTTGCCTTATTGACTCTTAGCTTATTATAAACAAATAGAAAAATACAGATTTCAAGAAAAAGATGAAAATGATGATTTTTGCATCATTCAACCAAGTACAGCTATTTATTTCTTACCCATGAAATTTAATTTCCCATAAAAATCAAAAAGTTGATGAACAGATTCTGAGAAAAGACAAAAAAAAAGATTTTTTTTCTATTTTGCCATGTTTACTACAAAATTGGACTAACAATTTTTTTTTTTCAAAAATTCTGCTCCATCACACAAAAAGCAATGAAAAAATATAGATTGTATTATTCATAAGACTTCACTGCATGGGATCAAAAACTATTCCAGCATGGAATAAACCACAAATAAAACATCATGAAACAATTATATATAATATAGGTAAACTATTACCTGTATATGATGAATTTGATCATTCTAATCAAGTAAGTTATACATTGTATAGATCAAGAAATGAAAAACCTAACTACTAAAAAACTACAGGCAAGGTTTGCATATACACAAATTAGTATAAAAATAGAATTTTTTCACATAAGTATATTAACTACTACTCTCATAAAATGAATTGCAAAAGTCACTTTAAACCAGATTGAAAAACTCTGTGACTTGGACTCAGTAAGATTATCGACGTATTTTTAAAGTAATCTTTTCAAATTTCATACAGGCTATGACAAAATTGAAACATATTTTAAACACTACAGATGTAAAAAAAAGTCATTTCTATACCAAATTTACAAAATTCAAAAAATATTTTAGACAAAAAATACTTGAACTAAGAATTTTTGTTAGGATACCAGGTGTGAAAGATTTTTTATATAGTTCTCCAATTTCAAGCAAAATTTCAGAAAAATTTAACCAAAGAATTTTGAAATGATTTAAAAAATTTTAACTTTAGGCCTAAAATGAGTATATTTAGGTATATTTGGACCCAGTACCAAAAAAATCAATACACACACCTGATAGTTTCCATCATGCCCGAATACCTTAATTGACGAATGCACAATTCTCTATCAAACATCTAAAAAAACAAATAAGAATTCTTAATATAAAAACCCTGACCACAAACAAAACTAAAATGTTTCAAAGTAAAATGTGTGTTTAAACAGAAATCCTCAAGGAAAAAGTACTTAGTGACAAATGGACCCTATAACAAGCTTCTTTAAAATAGCCATCCAATATTTTTTTTTAACAGATTCCTGCTACCTTCATGAAAAATAAGATAAAAAGTAATGAATAATTTTTAAAAATTAAACAAAAAAGCCATTTTATAATCAAAAAACCAGATTTTTTTGTTGTACGAGTCAAAATACGTTCTCTATGGCCTTCCAACTAAATGTAAAATTTGAGAAATAATAATTAAAACAATAATTAATCTAAGGTTTTCAAGAAAATTTTGGTGACTTTTGATCTAAAATTACATGTGACCATTAATAAATCACATTGCTAAAAAACACGATTTTTGATAAAATTTTATTATATTTAACCTAAAATCAAGTTTAGAAAAAATATATAATTTCAAAGAATATTGCTACTGCTTAGGTCCATTGCTACGAACAAGAAATTTTGTCAAAGCTAGTACAAACCATATAAAATAAATTCTCTATACTTAAAAAGTAAACTCATGTACTTTTGAGAAAAAAAATCATTCCTCATCCAAAAATTGCTTAAGATATCTGACACCTTAAAACAAACCTTTTATCAAATCAAATTAAAGAGCTTTTCAGGTTCCAAACCCCTTGGTATAAGATTTTTAGCAAATTACCTCTACATTTTTTTAATATCTAAAATTGTTTTGGATCCTGGGAACTAGGTAATAAAAATCAACATTTTCAAACACTAAATGCAACCAAAACTGAAAAATAATTTTAAGGAAATTATTGATAAATATCATTATTTTGACGAAACTTGTCACATATCAGGAACCTATGGAATGTGAAAGTTTGGCAGGTGGTCAGTCAAAAAAGATGCCCTTTATGATCACTTAATTTCATGCATTTTTTGATTTCAATTTCATGAATCAAACAGATATTGAATAAATTTTAAAAGATTTTATTGTTAGGCCCAGAACGATCTTTTTCATGGTCCGGGCCTAAGAAACAAGAACTTTTGGCAGCTATATATGGGGTGAAAGATGCCCTTTATGGTCCTTTAACTTCATGAAAAATTAAAAAAAAAAAAAAAATTTTTTAGAAAAACTGAACAGAATTTGAGAAATCCTTACTTAAAAATGTTGTTTTTTAGACGTAAAATTACAGGCTCAGAACCACAAAAAAGGTAACATTTTCACTTTCAAAAAACTTGAAACTAAAGTGATGAATGCCTTGTGAAATATCGTTGAACAGAAAAACATCATGTCTTCACAAATCAGTAATTCAATAACCTTACTTCTTCAAACACGTGATGGAATGGGTAAATTCCAGAAGTCTATCGAATTACAAAATACAGCATAGCAATAAAATTTTATATTTTTCTGCTAACTTATATGATGGGATAGACCTAATATTAAACATAAAAAGGCCAAATTACAGCAATAGACAATCAATCAAAAGTTTCTATTACAAAGATTTGAAATTAACAAAATCTCTGAGATGGTTTAAGAAATCCTCTTTTGGCTGCAGTCACATTTTTGTATGTTAAATAATAAAAAAAAAAAAATTCTCTTGACAATTTCATTTTGAAAACTAAAAGTGACTTGATTTATCTGGGGATAATCCATTTTGAAAAAAAAAATTTATTGACTTGTTCATCTTGTCAAAAACCAGACTTTAACAATAAAAAAATATAAGCATATACTTACCAAAGGTTTTTTAAAGTCATTTGGTTTTACACATCTCACAAAAAAGGGATGACACTGGTTTAGTGTCAACATTAGCAAATCTAATGACTTCTTAAATTGGTTACCCAAAGTTGGAGAGCGTTTTCGTGTTTCTTCACCCTAGAGATATTCAAAATTATGGTATATCAAGAAAAAAATTATTGTAAATATGCTATGATTGGATGAATCATATTGCATGAATTATATATATCTTATTATAAATTTGTTATGAAAAATATGTTATAATCTTTCTGTTTCAAATTAACTTCCAACCAGAACACGACTAGAAGATAAAAATTTATTTGGGTTAAAATTTAAAAAGTAGAAAATTTAAACCACAAAAAATTAGCGTCTACTTGCCTAACTTATCACACTAATTTTATTGTTCATGTATTTATAAAAGACTATTCTTATATCTTACGTTGTATTAATTGTTTTCTTTTGTATTTTGTGCTCAAAAAACCCTATAAAAATACCCTATAATGGTGAGATATAGGAGTTTAAAAGTACAAAAATGTGTCAAGTTCACTCCAAAACATGATAAAAAACTTCTGCCAGATAATAATATCAAGCCTTTTTGCAGAATATTTATTTTCTATCAATTTTTCAACCTTTTAAACAAATATAAGAGCAAGATCCATAAAAAAATTTTCTCAATGGCTTGTTATTCAAAATACAGAATTTAATTTATAATAAAATCAGAGAAACAAACGTTGATCAATTAATATCCTTACTTTTGCTTTTATTTGAGACTCAAACAAACAAAGATAACAGGTATGATATGCAGTGATAAACAAAGTCAGTATAATCGAGTATTAAAATATTTCATGAAAATGCTGAGAAGGAGTGGGATACACTTACCATTTTTAATTCTTTGTCAAACAAATGCAATAAAAATTTACAATAACTTTGAGCAATAACATGGTTTAAGTCAGCACTGAATGTGTCACGGTTCTTCTCAAGAATACCTGAGATAAGAAACATGTTATTCTGAAACAAACCAAAAAAAATTTAAGGAAAATGGCTTCATGATTCACAAAATCATCTCTTGGAATACACCTGGAATAATAATTATTTCATCTCATTAAAAATGGTTGTTCTTCTTTTGATCAGTTTGAGAAAAGAGAGTTGGATTTCACATTTGATAAGTTGTTACTTTATCATTCCAAAAAGATGAAATTAAGTAAATCATTGTAAATTGACGACATTTTTTGACTTCCTCAAAATATCCATCAATATCCATGAAAAACTCATATTAACATTACCTTTCAAATAAGCTTCAAACAATGCATGCAATTTGGATAAAAGTGTAATAAAATTTGATGCTTAGAAATTTTTTAAACCTAGCCAGTGTGCAAAATAGATATATGTATAGCAAGGGTTAAAATATGAATAAATTGGTACTCTACTATTTTGTGATGATAAAAATAAATAAACCCTTTCTTGATTTTTTCACCATCTAGTAGAATAAAATAAAAAAAATATTTATTCACACCAAGTAATTGAGGTAAAGAAGTATGCTAATAATATAAAAATAATTTGAAATATATAAAAATATATCAAAAGTAAATGATTAAAAAAATAATCATAACTTAAAATAAACACTCTTCAAAGAGATTTTGTAAAAGCATGATAAGAAGTTGATTGAGAACAGACATTTTTTTTTAAATTTTCTCTCTTTGTTAATGTTCATAAAAAAGGTTTAAATTACCAAATTAGGAATATTTTAAAATATCTTTCACAAATCAAGAAAAAAATTTTTTTTAATATGATTAGGCCTTAAGAAATAATAGGGCTTAATTTAAGCAGTAGATGCTATTGTTTAAGATTGCTAGCCCTCTGGTTATGAATCCAGTTTTAATTTACCTCTGGTGTCCTTTTATAATCCAGATGTCATTTGATTTCTCTTTTATTATATAAACTTGAGTGTATTAAAATCTTGTCGCTTATAAATTATATATATATATATATACATATACATGAATATATACATATACATACATGTACATGTATATATATATATATATATATGATTTTTTTTCCAGGACCTGAATCCAGGGAATGAGAATATTCAGCAGATAGCCATATAGAGGAGTAAAAAATGTTTTTATTTCAAACAAAATTAAAAGTAACGCATTTCAATAAAACTTTCAAAACATATTTCTTTTAAATGGTCATAACAAGAATTTATGGCAAGTGGCCGGGTGGGTCAAAAGATTTCTTCTATGACCTTTTAACTTATGCAAAAAAAAAAAAAAAAAAAAAAAAGCTAATCAAAAGATTTCGAGAAAATGTTGAAATGTTAACTTTAGGCCTAAAATTACAGTATTTGGGCAAATTCCAGTCCAGTAACGAAAAATGAGAAAACTTCATGCAAAATTTTAGAAAGAACTAATGAAGGGTTTTTGAGATAAAAAACCAGAAGTAGAGACAAGCAAGCGGACATGGGTGAATTCATGGAATTCGGTCAACTTTGCTAGAAATCCAAAAAAAGACTAATTACAAAATAGCATTATACCAAAGCATTGTAAACATAAAGTCATATGGCAACAATAACGGCAACAAGCTGCTTACCTTTAGCATTGTAGAACACAGTTCCTGCAAAATGTATAACTCCAAACATGCGTGCTGCACTCGATTTGTGCACAAGAAAAGATGGGTGTTTTCTGTGGTGATTAATTAGTTTTGTGAGCATTGTTTCATCAGTACTCTATGAAAGAAAAAAGTTTCTTTTACTGTTAAATAAACCTGGCATAGATGTATTACAATATAAAAGTGATTAAAAAGCAATGAAAACTAAATTAAACAACAAAGCAAAAAAAGAAAACCTTACATAAGCCTTGTAAAATCAAATTGAAATGAATATTTTAAAGGAAGAATGATAAATCTGTTGATAGACAGTTACATGGTTCATAACTTGAGGTAAAATAAAAGGCCACAGCAATACAACTGTATGTTAAAATCACATGAAAAAACATGTAAAATAATAAAAAACTATACACTGCACAGAAGAAAGAAATTTAAATATTCTGAAGTGATAAAAAACCAAAGAGAAACTTGATCTAAACATCACTATAGCTAGATTTTAATTACAAAAATGATATTGATTCTACCAATGAAATAAATGTAGAAAATTTCTCTTTTTGGAAGCAGAGGGCAAATTATACTATTTCAAAATTTTGCAACAAACTTGAAAAAATGTTATGAAATATTTTTCAAATTTCCTTAATCAATTAAAAAGCATGTTAGCTAAATTAGAATTTATTTAAGAGTCTGAAACACCAGCTCAAGATAACCAGGTTTAACCTGCTTTTTATGAAGCAAGTATCTCAACATTAGAATTTATAAACATAAGTATTAACTACATAAAAATGTGTTACCTATGATTCAGATTAAAATTAGGTAGCAATGTAAATAAGGACCTAGACTCTTGAGCAGATGAGCTCATTTTTTAATTGATGATTTCTATAGAAATTTGAAAATATTAAATAATTATTTTTGAGCAATTACAAATGTGATATTACACCTAAAATGAAAAGGACTTGGAACTACTAATGATAAAGACAGTATATTTGAAAAGTATCTGAAAAAAACTGCTTATTTTCACTTATAAATTTGACAAAGCTTTACTTTAGGAAAGCGGCTCTCTTCATCAATCAATGCAATTATATTCATTGGCTTTTGGGCCAGCATATCCAAAGTTTCTTGATTGTCTAAAAAAGTAATGTGTTTCCATGTGATACCCTCATGGTCATACTCCATCTAGTATAAAAAGGAAAATTAAAATGAAAAATTATACTAAATTTAACTACAATCGAAAAAAAAAAAAATTTTTATATGAAACTTAATATTTCCAATTTAATTGTATTATATTTATCAATGTTTTAGGAAGTGTTGTTTTCAAAAATTCGGATTTTTAAATTATATAACATTTTAAAACTTTAAAGTGTGTCACAGGTTTAAACCATTTATTGTACTTAAAACTCTGAAAACAGGTGAGCCACACATTTTTAAATTCATAAAAAATATTCATCCAATGGGACTTTAGCCAAATAGAAAATCAGGATTAGAATTCTTTCTATTCATAAATAATAAAATAAAATAGAGGTTTTGATATCTTTTCTATTTTATTTACTTGGATAATAAATAAACATGGCATTATCTTTTTATAAAATTTACCTGCTCAAGCTTGAATATATGCTGAACAAAAAATTGCTGTAGATTTTCATTGCAATAGTTTATACAAAGTTGCTCAAAACTAAAAATAAAATAAGAAAGGAATGGTGAGATGGTTTATCAACAACAAATAAAATTCACTCCGGAAAAAGAATTTACTGAATTTAGAGAATCATTACTAACTCATATTATTATTATTTCAATCAAGTCAAGTCAAGTCAGTTTCAAATTACTTACCTATTGTTTTCAAAGCTTTCAAAACCAAAAATATCCAAAACACCAATAGAATGACGTTTTTTGTTTCCACTCTAAAATTATAGCAAAAATTATAGCATTTCAAAAAATTGAGGTGAACAATTGATCTAATTGACAAAATTCACTTATTTTTCACTCACACATTATTTATATATTATTTGATAAAAGCATATATAATGGTTGAGTAATAAAAAAAAGGTTTTCTCTTTACAGATTCAATTTCAACATTGCGATTACTTTACTGTAATATATCTAATATATCACACTCAAAAATAATTCATTGTTTTTAATTAGAATGGAAATTATAGCTAAAATATTATTAAAAGCAAAAAGTTAATAAAAATAATTTTTCAAACAATGAAAAACAGAATGATAATGTCAGGAAAAAACATCAAAACATCAACATAGCCAAATACAAATATTTTGTTTAAATTTTCAAAAAAAAAAAAAAAAAGCTTTTTTTAATAAAAATAAAAACCAAATATGACCCACCATACCTTATTAGCAATCAAAAAATGATTAAAATTAAATAAAAAAAACTTGGGATGGGGTTTGCAGAGATGATCATTGATTTGAGTTGTTTTCTTATCCAAATTCTATATGCTAAAATGTGTCACTGTGCACAAAATAATGCTCACCGAGGCTGTATATACAGCTTGGTTAATCTTACTAACAATCCAGACAAAAACTCTTCCATAGATTCCTTTTACAAAAGCATCTCGAACATCATATGCTTGGTCAATTCGTATAGGTGATACAATTACTTCACCCTTAGCAAATGTTGATCGATTTGTTAAGACCTGTCTCAACTTCTCAGGAGGAACCTAAAAAAAATAACTAAAACAGTTGACCTCAGTATATATTACACAAAGTTTTTGATCCAAAATGAACTGAAGCATAACTTATTGAGAAAAAAATAAAGATTGCAGAAATTGTTTGGATATCATGATTTGGGTTTTCTTCACTGGGAATGCAAAAACATCTTCCAGAAAATTAAAAAAATGAAAAAAAAAAAAAAAAAATTTTGAGGATAATTTAAGTTGCAAGGACTCAGTTTCTAACTGAAATTGAAATTTTATTAGTGAAATTATTTTAGTTCTAAAGAACTGACATTTTTATCTTTTGAAAAACAGATTTGCAACAAATTCAATTATAAATATTCTGTTTATATCTAATTAATATTGAATTATAAGAAAAAAATTTGAAACAGGAATTGAACAATATACAATCATACATCAGTACGTTATTTTCCAAATCAACGAAAAAAGTGAAAATTTTAACACCTATTTCACCTTAGCTTGTGCTAAAATACTATAATCAACTTTGAAATTAATTAGAATGGTTTACAAAGTTTTTTTGGTTTTACAAAGTTAGCGTTTTTTTTTATTCATTTTTTTTTTTCGGTTTTTGTATTTACTACTTTCAAGCTGGTTAATAATGATGGTGTTTGAACTGAAATTTTAATATTTCTAACTAATGCTTTTAAAATCTAGACCTGATTTTGCAAATGATTAAAACTATCAAGTACTCATTGCCCTAGAAAAATATGACGTCCAACAAGATTTCAGTCACCAGATTCAAATAAATTCAACTTAAGGTAAACCTAACTTTGAAACAAAACTCTCTACCTCTAGCATGGTTGCAGCTGCATTTAGGGGGTCCATCGACACAACTTCTGATTCATCTAACATAGAATCATGCAACGCTACAAAAAAAAAAAACAAAACGTAATGGAATAGAAAACTATAAATAAGAAATCGTGGGATTATACAAAGAGCTAAATTAATGGTAACTGATTAGTTATTTAATACATATATTGCCATTTTAATGGGAAATAACTATTATGGTTATTTGCTACCTTATCTTTATTGGATGCCGATATAACTCGTGCAGTAGAGAGAGGTTTGACAATTTTTATAAATATGTGGCTGAACTTACTTTGAAATTCTATGTTCCCTAGATGAAGAACAGCAGCGAGTAGCTTAAATATATACCATGTTTCTGTATCAGAAAACATCAACACCTAAACGAAATATATGTTAAGTGAATATGCTTTTAGATCAAAGTAAGATAGAAAGTCGGTTTTATTTAATTTTGCATGTTTAACCATTAATCAGTTAATTCCAAACCAGTGGAAATATTCAGGAAATATTTTTAAACATTTTTTCAGATGAAATTATAGTATAATAACTGCATGAGTTCAAAGGAGTTTCTGAATCTTGCCCAGGCCTTACTTCAGATTAGATTATTCCAACAAAGAGTGTTCTTAATTATGAAAACTCTGCTTAACTTTTGAAAATTATCAGACAACACCTTTACAATCTATTATTTGTAATAAGATCCATATTAAACGTGGTTTCTCTTCTTTTATTTTCATTTTTTTAACCCTTTGCGTCCCATCCCCAGCATATGCCGGGATTTCAATGTAGTGAAAAAACCCCACGCCCGAAAAAAAGTCAGGAGACATAAAATAATTTCAACGATAACAAATGTATGGATACAGTTGATTTGAATGACCAATTATTGACATATTCTGCTTTTTCAAGGACAGTGAAGTGTTGGAAGAAAGTACTTTTTCGTATTTTAAATCTTTCAATGGTAAATGCTTACATAATGTGGACTGAAATGAAAAATTAATTGGTTTAAATAAACGACCATCATTGTATTGCTGATGTGAAGCTAATGATTCAAACAGCTAGTCTCACTCCTCCAGCCAATAACCCCACAAATAACCCTCTGTCAGTTGAATGATTATCAGGTTGCCATTTTAATGAAAAAATTGTTGCTCCTACCAAAAAAAAGGAAACCACTCGTTCTTGTAAAGTTTGTATTCCTGCTGAATTCTCTCTTGATGAAAGAAGTGTAAAGCGTAAAAGGCCTGGGCATGAATAATCATATCAATGTTTACAGTGCAAGGTTTGTCTGTGTGTTGACCCCTGCTTCACTATTTCCATTAATCACAAGAACTACATTTCACAGAAAAACAAATAAAGTTATTAAAAACCCTATTTCAAAAGCTGTAACTGAAAGCTATTCTTTTTATAGAATTTTTTAGAGGTTTATTTTTATGGCTATATTTTTTTTATGTTTTGGACAATAGCACAACCCAATAACACACATTTAATCACATTTTTTTTTTTTTTTTGAAGATGGCGTATGGTGTGAGTATGGTAAGGTGATGATTTTTTTTTTTTAAACTCAAAAATGGCTGGGCAGGGATAAAACCTCTTCATTAGAATATTGCCTGTGGGGCGCAAAGGGTTAACAGAAATAATTACTTTAAAGCCTTAATATTTTAACTATTAAATAAATATTTAAATAAAATGAGGAATAATATATCTAGTAGTTCAGAATTTGTTTGTAAAATTGACAACAATTTCCAAAGTTTTTGTTTAAAAGTAAGTACATACCTTCATAGCTCCTCTAATAGTAGCAAATTCTTCAGCATCATCCATGCCCTCACATTCTAAGCATCCACCCATAGTAAGATATTTGTAGTCTTTTGCCTCCATAAGTTGCAATTTTTGTTTTTCAGCAGGTGACATACCAACAAGCATACGATAAAAAATATGGTAGTTACGCTCATCACGCATCTATGATATTTAAATAGTGACAAGTTTTAACATCCAGGACACACAGAAAATCATTTCAGCCATCATGTTTATTTATATCAGACATCAAATCAATGAAGTTTCATTATGTAATATAACAACAGCTCAATCGAATAAATACTGGTCGCATTCTATTTGATCGATATTTGGCCTGCTAAATATTTCCAAAAAATTGGGAATATAATTAGGAATGTTGAATGAAATATCATAAAATTGTACATGTTAGTTAGATCACAAAGCCAGAATTTTTTTTCAAACAATTAGTGGGTCTGCAAGTAACACAGAGTGAACAAAATATTAAATGTAAAATAATAATTTAAAACATTTCAAACGAATGGATGAAGATAAAGAGTTTAGCTATTTATCGCATTTATTTAGTCTTCATTATATAAAAAAACGTTTTCATTTCAACAAATAAAATATATTTGAGAATTGTATTACTATTATAACTTTTTTGTTTTTATCAATGGAACTTATATGCTCAATTGGTGCTAGGTAAAAAAATATTATGAATAATTGAATAATTTGTAATAACAGTTACATTTGGATGGCTGAATTGATTAAATCTTACAAACTAGAATTGAATATAAATACAAGGAATTTCTAAAAGAAAAATTTTTACTTGTCCAACAATTCTTGACTTTTCCAAAAGGTACTGGTCAATTTTAGCGCCTTCAATAAATCCATTTAAGTTGAAATGCACATCAATGTATTTACCAAAACGACTAGAGTTATCATTACGAACTGTTTTAGCATTTCCAAAAGCTAATAATTAAAATAATATTGATTCAAATAAAAAAAAAGGTTTAGAAATAAAATTAAATTCAGTATGACGGCACCTTAATCACAAAAAATCTTTGGCATGCCAAAATATTTTAAAACTATATAAAATTTTCCCCTGTTTAGGGAACTACATTTTTTCGAGAAATTAAAGACAGTCTTTAAATAAAGTGGCGTCCCTGGAGACTGAGAAACCAAATTTTTCACAAATAATTTTGCCAAAAAATTAATATATTTACATGCTATATTTAGATTAGATGTTTTGGTGTTAAAAAGCTGACTTTTTCACTAAGAGCAAGTTCGCAGTGACTAATGGACTCCCATAAATTACATTACCTATGACAAAACCATATTTCTAAATTATTTCAAACATCTTATAAAACCCGTACTCAATCAAAACATAATTTTTTGATAAAATTGCATTTCAACAAAAAAGTTTTGAGAAATAACCATATTTAAAAGAAATAAAGTTTTTGATAAGAAAAAAAATATGAATCAAAATATCCTCTAAGATCCTAAAACTTGCAATCCTAATGAAAAATTTAAGAAAACAAGCAATGAACAGATTTCATTAGGTTACCTCATTTGTCTCGCTAACAATTAACTTATAGCAAAAAAAAAACAAATGAGCAGATCTGAAAAAATAAAAAAATGCAAAAATTATGATTTTTGCCTCTGTTACACTAATTTTAACGAAAACAAGAATTTTGAGTAAATTTGAAACAAGCTATACATTCCTTAACCTTTGCATCTAACTTCATGCGAAAAAACAAAAAAAAGTTAATGAGCTGATTGAGAGAAAAATCTAAAAACAGATTTTCATTTTGTTTGTGCCTCATTTACTCAAAAATCAAAAACCGACTGTTTAATTTTTATCCTTGACACATATAACTTTACGCACAAAATCAAAAAACGTAATTAGTGTATATTCAGAGAAAAATCAGAAATATTTTGATCTACTTTGCCTCCCTTAACGCAAAATCAAACTAAAACTAGTGACATTTTTTCACAAATCTATCTTTTTCACATCATTTGTTTTAATCTTTAACTTATTACAAATCGTCAAGAACTAAAACATTATTTAACAACATTATAAAAAATATTAGAAAAAAGTAATGAATGGATGTTTTGATCTAGTAAGATCTAGGACATAAAAAGAGACAGACTAAATTTACATCATTTGTTTTCTTAACCCTTAACTTATAACAAACAGTCAAGAACGAAAACATTATTTAACAATACCCTAAAAAATATTAGAAAAAAGTAATGAATGGATGTTTAGATCTAGTATATATAAACGGACAGACTAAATTGATAGGAACTTTACTATGTGGGTCCAAAATTGGCCTCATTGGATTTAATTCCAAACATCAAGACATTAACATTAAACCATGAAGAAGTGCAGCTATTCCTCTGAAATCTGGATTAAATTTAAATAACCATCCAAGCTGTTAAACTGCTTAAGAATGATTACCTTCAAGAATTGGATTGGCTTCAAGTATCTGCTGTTCAATCCATGAATGTTGACCACTAATAGCAGCAAGGTATTGAAGGATGAGTTTTGTTGATTCAGTTTTACCTGCACCAGACTCCCCACTAAAAGAGAAAACAAATTAAATGTCAGAGGTTAATGCTTTTCTGTAACATATGATAATTTTTGTAGGTAACATAAAAATTTTCATAAACAGATTTAAAACAGTTTTGTTTATACATAGATAGATAGATAGACTTTATGACAAATATTACTAACATCACAGCGAAATCACAATATCTAGACTAAGATTTTGTTGTACTTGAACTGCAAAGGCAACAGTATGAAAATAATAATAAACTAAATAAAATAAACTTAATAAAATCTATTTATAATAAACTATTTGGCGCCTTTTTTTTTTTTTTTTGCATTTTTAGATAAAAATTTTATCCAGCCAATTTTCAGAAAACTATATTAAAAATTTTAGCTAATATTTTAACTTGACATGTATACTTCATATTTCACACAGGTATTAAATAAAGTTGAAACCCCAACCTTTGTTTCTCCTAAAGCATAATAAAACTGGATTCCTATAAGCAGATTTATTTGAAAATTACTCAATATAATTGTAAATCTAAATCATATAAATAT